>JAADXL010000645.1:0-20286 GCA_023337755.1 Pythium aristosporum | reverse complement strand
GGCGTGGGCACCAACACCATCGGTATTTGGCCGGGGATGCGAAGCATCCATGGTTTACCACCCAAAGCGATCGTTTTCTCGACCATCCAGTCGTGGACACGCTCTTGATTGCGGGCCGCTGCGACCAGGTCGCCGAGAAAGAACGACGAGCCCGGAAGACTGGGGGCTTCCTCGGCGTCGCCAAAGGCGGGGTTCTTGGCGCGGCGCGACGATGACTTGGTCGTCACGAGGTAGACGCCAAGAGCGAGCGCGCCGCCCGTGGCCACCAGCGTCACCGGAGATGCGTCCTCGAGCAGCGCAGGCAGGCGACCCATGTTCGTTTTTAAACCGCAGAGTTTTAGCGGAGACCGTCAAAAGAATGGCGCAGATTGGGAGATGACTTGCTCTCGCGAATAAGAGCGTTGTCTTTCGGGTCGTCGGCTGGGATGCCGCCCATCTGCTGCGCACAATTGCGTCAGAAGACGCAGGTCAGACTGCGGGAAGAGATCAAGTGCTTCAGCAAAATTGGGTCAAGTCACCATTGATAACTGGTGAATAGCTAAAATGGACTTGGGTACCAATTACATTGTGACAACTTGGTGTTTGTAGATGTCATTATTTTGAAACGTAGCCAATAGCACGTAGAACGTACGCTAATAACTTTTTTTCGCGGCCCTTGATTCGATATTTTGGTTTTGGGATGTTGATATTTACACAACTCGCTCTCAAGCCAAAGGCGCTTATGCCCGAAATGTGCTGCTTTCGATCAGTGTCAAATTACGGAGCACTGGCGTCGACTGTACGTTTCACCTTCACCAGCAGTGGGTTCTTCATCATCAGTGTGACGCCCACACGATACTCACCATCGTTGGGAACGGCAAGCGACAGCGCGTACCGGTGCACGAGATTCGCAGCGACCACGCGAAGCTCCATCATGCCCAGCTTCATGCCAATGCACATGTGTGGACCAGCACCAAACGCCAGAAACTTGGTCGGTGGGATCTTGAGCAGTTCACGCGTGGTCGGGTCAATCCAGCGTTCCGGTTTGAACTCGGCGGCGTCCGGCCCCCACACCTTCGGGTTGCGGGCCATCGCATACGACTGGTTGTAGACAACACTGCCCTTGCGCACCAGCACGCCACTGACGATAGTGTCGTCTGCAGCCTCTCGCCCTATCATCGGCACCGTCGGGTACAGGCGTAGCACTTCATGGATCGTCGCATCCAAGTACACGAGGTGGTGAATGTGCTCGGTCGTGAGGTACGTGTCCTTGGTGACACCCAGTGGCGGCAGCACGGCCGCCATCTCTTGGTGGACACGCTGGGCGACCTCGGGGTGCTTGGCAAGCATGGCGAAGAATCGCGTGAGCGTGAGCGACGACGTGTCCTGTGCCGCCAATACAAACGTCAAGATGAAGTCGACCATATCTTCCGACCGCAATCCGTCTGCGTCCTCTTGGCTGTGCTCAAAGAAGAGCTCGATCATGCTCTTGACCGCGTCACCACTCTCCTCATTCTTCTTGTCCTTGCTGCGTTCGTGTTGGCGCTTTGCGAATGCGTCCAAGCTCTTGTTCATCACCGCCTGAATCCACTCACGACCTGTCACCATGACCTGGCTGAGCTTTCGTTCAGGCCCAAAGTTGAGGTACCTCTCGAGCTTCCACCAAAACGTTGGCACGTGACCTCGACGCATGAGCACGGGCGTGCCTTGCAGCGTGAGCTCTCCGATCGCGCTGGACTCGTCCGAGCCGATCCAGCGCAAATCCACGCCCAGTCCCACCTGCGTGAACGTCTGCAGTGCAAACTGACTGAGCAGATGCGATAGGTCCAGTGTCGCTCCGCTCGCGACGTGTTGATCCAGTACCTCGTACATTTGCAGCACAGTCTTGTGCATGGTCGTGGTCATGCAGATGCGCAGTGCCTTGGCCGTGAAGAACTTGGCCGCGGTCTTGCGCTGGCGCAGCCAGTCGTGCCCGTCCATCGTCAGCAGCGACTTGCCGAACACGTCGGACACGCTCGCGTTGGCTTCCTCGCCACGTGGGAAGTTGAAGCTTTGCTTGACGAGCACGTCTTCAATGCCATCGGGGGTTGAAATCACAATCGCGTCGGGTCGGCCCATAATGCGCATCCGCCACGGCTCGTTACCGAAGGACAGACTCACGTCGGACATCCAGTCGTAGAGATACTCGGCGTTGTTTGCGACCTCGAGTAGGTCGCCAACGAGAAAGCGCGAGTTGGGCAGCGCGTGAGCTTGGCGCAGCGGTTTGCCGTCGCGGGTCTTGGCTTTGGGCGCGTCATGGCGACGCAGGAGTACAGCCGTGGCTGCCGTCGCGACGAGGGCGAAACCGACGGCCACGGCGAGAGCCGAAGAGTCCTTGAGCGACGCCAACGCCGGCGGAAGCACCAACACCATGGCGAACGGAAGTTGCGATCTCCAGGTCACACGGGCACGAAATACCTGCGAGTGCGAGCCGATATCACATGCTGAGTATCCAAATAGAAGTGAAAGATGACCACTTTAAGATACCGTCATCTAGTAGTTAGTATCACTTTTTCTAAATTGAAGGTCTCTGTTACCCTTATTGAACAACCAAATCATTGAGTACCCAAGTCCGACAGTGATGGACGCGGGTGCGAATCGCATCAGCACCATCAGCAATCACCCTCGGTCCAAAATGATTCATGCAGCCACCTCGAGGAGGTACATGAGCTTCTGGATGCTCAACTACCGTCATCATAAAGACTCGCGGTGGCCCTTGAGTGGCTGCATTTGCTGATCCCCGATAGCTTGAACGTACAAACGCCAGGACCAGCGTGCAGCCATGACGAAACCATCAAGACCGTGGCTGAGCACAGTCAGGAGGAGACGACCGGGGTGGCAGTCAGAAGAAAACGCCTATGGTCGATTGGTATGGGTCGTGCCGGAAACATCACCGTTCGCACTCACTCGATTCTTACTCCGGCTAGCCAAGTACCTATCAATGAGTACGATAAGAGATGGCGGGAGAGCTGCCGTCGCTGCGTGGTATATACTACTAGTACTGGACAACTGGCAGGAGCTCCAAGTCCGCCCTCGCATCATGGACGATTATTATCCAAATTTGGGCAGACAATGGCACGTTGCACGGAGAACATTTAGGCATTGTGCTTGGAGCGCGTCGCGTTCATGACCAGCGGATTCACGAGCGCGAGATCCATCGACACGATGAAGCTGCAGTCATTCGGCGCAGCAAGCGAGAACCGGTACCGCTTGATCAAATTCGCCATGACGACGCGTAGTTCCAGCATGGCCAGCTTCATGCCGATGCAAATCCGAGGACCGGAGCCGAACAAGAGAAACTTCGTGCTCGACACGTTGAGCAGCTCCCCGGTCGTTGGGTCGATCCAGCGTTCGGGCTTGAACTCGGCGGCATCCGGGCCCCACAGACTGGGCATTCGTGCCATTGCGTACGGGTGGAGCACAACAAAATCGCCCTTTTTGATCGGGATGCCGTCTCCAATGACCGTGTCTTTCATGGCCTCGCGTTGGTTCATGGGGACCACAGGATAGAGCCGCAGCACTTCTTTGATCGTGGCCTCCAGGTACACGAGCTCCTTGGTCTGGTCGCTCGTGACGTAGGCCTCGTCATCGGCCATGACGTCGGGCAGCCGCATGACCATCTCGTCGCGGATGCGCTGCTCAACTTCTGGGTGCTTGTTAATCGTTAAGAAGACCCACACGAGCGCAATGGCCGACGTGCCGCGTGCGCCCGCGACGACCTGCAGGATAAAGTCCCTCAGGTCACTGGTCGTCATCCCGGCCTTGTCTTCATCACTTTGCTCCAGGAAGAGTTCCACGACGCTCTTGACCTCTTTCTCTTTCTCGGATTTTCCTCCTGCGGTCTGATCCCGCTGAGCCTGACGCGCCACCGCGCTCGCGAGGCTCTGGGCAAGGACCTCGTCGAGCCAGTCATGCACTTTCTTCATGGCGTCGGCGACCACGCGCTCGGGACCGACGTTCAGCCAGCGCTGGAGCTTCCAGTAGAACCGCGGTAAGGACGCGCGTCGGATGACCATGGGCATGGCGATCTCAATGCCGCGGTTCATCGGGTGGTCTTCGGCACCGCCGATAATGGGCAGATCGACGCCTAATCCAATCTCAGCAAACGTCTGCAACGCAAACTCGTGGAAGAGCTTGAGCATGTCGATGGGCTGGCCTTGTTCCACAGCGGAATCAATCACTTTGTAGACCTGGGTCATGTTCTTGCGCATGTTGGTTGTCATGCACGTGCGAAGCGATCGGGCCGTGAAGAACTTGGCCGCGGCCTTGCGCTGGTGGTACCACAGCTCACCATCCGACGTCGTGAGCGCCTTGCCAAGGATGTCGGAGGTGACTTCGTTCGCGCGTTCGCCGTGCTGGAACGTATCAAATTGCGTCGTCAGGACTTCCTCGACATGCGCCGGCGAAGTGATTACGACCATGGTCTTGATACCCGGCGCGTGGATGCGCCATGGCTCGCCATTGAAAACAAGGCTGGTCTCAGCGATCCAGTCGTGGAGCCGAGGCGCGTTGCGTATGAACTCGAGCAGATCGCCCAGCACCCTGCTGTGCGGTGGGAGCGCATGCAGCTTGCCGGTCGCCTTCTTGCTCGGGGAGGCGGGGCGGTTCCTCGTGAGCGCGTAGATTGTGTACAAGGCAACCACGCCCCCGAAACCAGCAGCGACGGCCACAGCGGTCGAGTCTTGGCGAGCGAGTTGGTCCGTGAAGACGCGCATGACGTGGCGATCGCTCTGGGCTCGTGTCGCTGCAAGTCGACTGTACGAGAGAGAGGAAATGGAGAAGTATGCAGGGATCGCGAACCGCGAGTTCGAGGAAAAAAACACGCGGTGGATGCACTGGAATCCAGTGGCCATCACACGTTCGTTGAATACCGCAACCATCCCATGTTGGACTCACTCGGGAACCCGTCCCATCGCCTCGGTCCATTGGGTTTGGGTTCCCTTCGGATTCCAAACCGGAAGCATCCTCTTCATCGCGGGTGACCCTCTCTTGAAGAGACTCTTCAGTGCAGTCACTTCCACTGCACAGTGGCACTGCGCCCTTAGGGAATCGGGTGCCAATGCAACTGCAGTTGAGAGTGACATGATTTGGTTGTTCCATAAGGGCATCTACCTTCAACAAATATGTTCAGGTGGCCCCAAGTGACCAGCTCTCCCTTCTATTTGGCAACGGCGCATGTCTGACAGAATTTCACCCCGCGGAGGTGGACCGATGAGGCACCAGGTCTCTCGTTGGTCGCCAGAGGAAGGGAATCGTCACTCTGGTGCGGTAGCAAAGTACTGACGTCCAGACTGTTGTGGTACCAGTGACAAGGAGCTCGCAACTCCCACTCGCCATGGTGTTGGTGCTTCCGCCTGCGTTGGCGTCGCTCAGGGACTCGACGGTTCTCACCGTGGCCGTCGGCGTCGCCATCGCCGCGACAGCAGCCACGGTAGTGTTATTACGTCGCCATGACGCGACCAAGGCGAAAACCCGCGACGACGGCAAACCACTGCGACAGGGGTACCCGCTGCCCTCCTCGTAGGCGACCAATTTGAAGTCGCAAAGAACGCCGAACGCATCCACGACTGGATGTCCGACGTGAGTCTGTCCTTCCGTGACGAGCCGTGGCAGCTGCGCGTCATTGGCCAGCCCGACGCGACTATGATTTCGACGCCCGAGGGTGTTGAAGACGTGCTCGTCAAGCAAAGTTCCAACTTCCGACGTGGTGAGGAAGCCAATGCGAGTATGACCGACGTGTTCGGCAAATCGCTGCTGACAATGGACGGAGACGACTGGCTGCGTCAGCGCAGGACCGGGGCCAAGTTTTTCGCGGCCAAGGCACTACAGATCTACATGACGACGACAATACACAAGAATCTGCAGCAGATGTACGACGTACTGGACCAGAACGCCTCGAGTGGAGCGACGCTGGATCTGTCGCATCTGTTCACTCAGTTTGCATTGCAGACTTTCACGCAGGTGGGGCTGGGCGTGGATTTGCGCTGGATCGGCTCGGACGATTCCATCGCGATCAAAGAGCTCATGGTACAAGGCACGCCCGTACTCATGCATCGTGCTCAGGTCCCAAAGTTCTGGTGGAAACTTGAGAGATTCCTCAATGTTGGACCGGAGCGAAAGCTGAGCCAGGTCATGGCGGCGACCCGTGAGTGGCGATGAACAAGAGCTTGGACGCATTCGCAAAGCGCCAAACTAAACGCAGCAAGCACAGTAAGAATGACGAGAGCGACAGCACGGTCGAGAGTATGATCGATCTCTTCTTTCAGCACAGCCAAGAGGATACGGCCGGATTGCGGTCGGAAGACATGGTCGACTTCATCCTGGCGTTTGTATTGGCGGCACAGGACACGTCGTCGCTCGCGCTCACGCGGTTCTTCGCCATGCTTGCCAAGCACCCGGAGGTCGCCCAGCGCGTGCGCCAAGAGATGGCGACCGTGCTGCCGTCGCTTGGCGTCACCAAGGACACATACATCACGATTGACCACGTCAACCGCCTCGTGTACTTGGAGGCAACGATCCTCGAAGTACTGCGTTTGTATACAACGGTGCCGATGATAACTCGGGTGGCTGCGAACGACACCGTCGTCTTTGGTAACGTGCTAGTACGCAAGGGCGAGATCGTTTATATCCAGTCGTATGCGATGGCCCGCAACCCCAACGTGTGGGGGCCGGACGCCGCCGAATTCAACCCGGACCGCTGGATTGACCCGACCACGCGCGAGCTACGTAAGTTTCCACCGACCAAGTTTCTGCCGTTTGGTGCCGGCCCGCGCACGTGCATCGGCATGAAGCTGGGCATGATGGAACTCCGCATGGTCACTGCGAATCTCGTGCACCGGTACGCGATGTCGCTAGCCGTCCTTAACGACGGCGAGTATCGTCCAGGAGTCACGCTGCTGATGAAACAGCCACTGCTGGTGAAGGTGAAGCACGCCGCCTCGGCAGATGCCGATAGCAATGCGTAATTGGGCACCACCTTGTACTGTAGCTGAGTGCTCTGAATTGCACGCATTTCTTGTCTCGCAAAGCAGACATATTGGTCTATGTATGGACTCTGATACATCACTTGATTGACGATTGACACGCAAAGCCTAAATATCGATCCTTCTTTTGTTTCCCCAGTCACTGGTGCTTCAGTGCTAAAGAATGCTTGAAACCAGGTTTCGCAGTCAGCCGAGTCATTACTGGAGACAACCCCAGCACCGAAAGAGTTTCAAAACCCTCCTCAAGGTAAACAAGTTCCGCTCCAAATCAGCTTCACATATCACTTTGACTGACCAAAAACGATGTGTCTGGCAACGCCAGAGCCTCCAATTTCAACGAAGGTACATGCAGATCTTTCGTCTTTGAACCCGAAGTGCAGGTGCTGAAGACTGCATATCACTCCAGTGAACTCGGCTACATGCTACATCGTTGGTTGTTGTAGGGCCAGGGACGGAAATGGCTTGTGCCCGGGCTTTATGATGCGCGGCCCGACACCACCTTTATGTGCTTGATGCGTGACATGAAGACCATATATTTCAATTGCTTTTTCCAGAGACCCCCAAGTTGACGAATAGGAGTACTCTCTGCTAAGGTGATGCCCAATCACGCAGCATTGGCTGCGACTGCCGAGGTGGCGTGGTCCACCTTGACGATCAGTGGCTTTTTCATCATCAGCGAGACCCCGACAAGATAATCACCGTCGTTGGGCACCGCGAGCGACAGCGCGTACCGGTGCACGAGATTCGCCGTGACCACGCGAAGCTCGAGCATGGCCAGCTTCATGCCGATGCACGTGTGTGGGCCGGCACCAAAAGACGCAAACTTGGTCGGTGGGAACTTGAGCAGCTCCCCCGTGGTCTGGTCAATCCAGCGTTCCGGGTTGAACTCCGCGGCGTCCGGCCCCCAGACGTCGGGGTTGCGGGCCATTGCGTACATATGAAGGCACATGCTGTTCCCCTTGCGCACTGGCACGTCGCCGCAGATAACCGTGTCTGCTGCCGCCACTCGTTGCAGCAGCGGCGTCGTCGGGTACAAGCGTAGTACTTCGTGCATTGTCGCCTCCAGATACACGAGGTGGTGAATGTGGTCGGTCGTGAGGTACGTGTCGTTGGTGACTCCCAGCGACGGCAGCACGGCCGCCATCTCTCGGCGGATACGGTGGGCGACCTCTGGATGGTTGGCAAGCGTGAGGAAGAACCGCGTCAGCGTGGCTGCTGACGTGTCCTGAGCCGCGACCACAAACGACAGGATAAAGTCGACGAGGTCTTCTGACCGCATGCCGGTCGCGTCCTCTTGGCTGTGCTCGAAGAAGAGGTCGACCACCGTTTTGACAGTGTCATCATCATCTTCCTCGTCCGCGTTGCAGTCGGTGCGTTCACCACGCTCACGTTGGCGCTTCTTCAGTGCATCCAGACTCTCGGTGATCAGCATCTGTAACCACTGACGGGTCGTCGTGACCTCGCGGTGCAGCGTTCTCTCGGGTCCAATGTTGAGACGCTGCTCGAGCTTCCACCAAAACATGGGGACGCGGAAGCGCCGCATGACGGGCGGCGCGCCGTGGTGCATGAGCTCTCCAATCGGGTGGGCCAAGTCCGTGCCGATCCAGCGCAAGTCGACGCCCAGTCCAACCTGCGTGAATGTCTGCAATGCAAACTGACCAAAGAGATGGGTCACGTCCAAGGGCGCGCCGCTCGCGATGTGCTGGTCCAGTACTTCGTACAGCTGCTCCACGTTTTTGTGCATGGTCGTGGTCATGCAGACGCGCAGTGCCTTGGCCGTGAAGAACTTGGCGGCGATCCTGCGCTGGCGCATCCACTCGTCACCGTCGGTCGTCAGCAGCGATTTGCCCACGAGGCCTTGAATGTTCACGTTGGTTTCTTCCCCACGCGGGAAGAGGTCACTCTGCCTAACGAACACGTCTTCAAGGGCCTCGGGTGTCGTCAGAACGAAGAGGTCGCTCTGGCCGATCAAGCGGAGGCACCACGGCTCGTTGCGAAAGCGCAGGCTCGTCTCGGCGATCCAGTCGTGGAAGCGTCCGGCGTTTCTCAAGTACTCGAACAAGTCGCCCACGAGGAAGCGGGACGTGGGCAACACGTGGGCCTTCCGCAGTGGCTTGTCATTGCTGACGACAATCGCCTTGGTCGGTAGAGAAGACGTGCTGGCGCGATACGCGAGCACGGCCGTGACGACCGTGGCGGCGACGGCGACGCCGGTGAGCAGCGCCGAGTCTTTGAGAGACGCAAGCACAGGAGGGACCACAAGCACCATCGTCCGAAGATTTGCCGAATGACTAAATTGAGACTGGTCCACTGTGTTCGCCCCGGTGTGAACCCACTCTCGAGCCCAGTGGGCTCGAGAGTGGGCTGCCCACGTCTGTGGTTGCGAGCAAGGTGACTGACGTGGAGACAGGCAGCTGAAGTCAATTGCAGTGCGGCTGGATACACTACAGTACCGGAACGAAGAGCGCTGACTCGCCTTCTAAACAAAGCTGCAAGGGTTTCTTACTTCTTATTTCGATCATTTGTATCTTTCCCGTAGCTGCCGATCCTCAACAGCTGTTTTCCGTTTTCTGCCTGAGATGATTCCTGCGAAATAAAAAGGGATCTCAGCGTTTGCGTTTCCCGAGATCCCTCGGCTCGTCTCCACCACTATGAAAGGGTCCCATTCTCTGTGAGTTTTGAGAGCTTCTCAAAACATCCACAACATACAGGGCTGGAGTGAGTTTGCTGTACGTACTGTATGGTAGCATGCCTTGCTGTGAGGGCCCGTCGGACTTGCACTTCACTTGAGTGAACCATTCCGTGATGCACCTCTCGCTGTGTCTGCCGAGCCAGCGTGCTGCACCTCGACGAGAAGTGGGTGTTTCGTCAGCAGCGTGATGCCCAACACGTGGTCGCCATTGTTGGGCACTGCGAGCGAGAGCGCGTATCGATGCACGAGATTCGCGATGACCACGCGGAGCTCGAGCATGCCCAGCTTCATGCCGACACACATGCGCGGGCCCTCAGCAAAGGACGCAAACTGGGTTGGTGAACACTTGAGCACCTCCCCCCCCCGAGGTCTCGTCAAGCCATCTGTCTGGCTTAAACTCGGCGGCGTCAGGTCCCCACGCGTCGGGGTTGTGACCCATCTCGTAACTCTCGAGACACAAATCGCACCCTTTGGAATAAGCACATTGCCGCGTCTTCTGTGCCTCCCCGTGCAGGAGTAGTGCCGTCGGGTACAGGTGTAGCACCTCATAGCTTCCAAGTACCGTGAGGTACGAGTCCTTGGTGACGCCCAGCGACGACAGCACGGTCGCGATCTTTTTTTCGTACATGCTGGGCGACGAGAGGGTGGTTTGCCAGTGTGAGAAAGAACCGCGTGAGCAAGAGATCCAAAGTTGAATCGGTTCTCGAGCTGCCACCACAAAACGGGAATGGGGGAGCGGCGCATGACCAAGCGGCGCATGACCACCGGAGCGCCGTGCAGCACGAGCTCCCCAATCGGGTAAGCCACTTCAACGTCGGTCCAGCGCACGTCCACGCCCAGTCCGGATTCGGCAAAAGTCTGCAGTGCAAACTGACCGAAGAGAAACGACAGATCCAGTTTCTCTCCGCTCGCGACGTGCTGGTCCAGGACGTCGTACATTTGCTCCACGTTCATGCGCATGGTCGTGGACTTACAGACGTGCAGAGCCTTGGCTGTGAAGAACTTGGTCGAGGTCTTGCACTGTTGGAGCCACTGGACGTGAGCAGCGACTTGCCGAAGAGACCTCCCCCTTTCAAGCTGGCTTCGTCGTCGCGTGGGAAGATGGCGTCTGCTTGTCGAGCACGTCCTCGAATCCCTCGGGCGAGGAGACCATGACCACATCCTTCTCACTGACGATGCGGATGCGCCACGGCTCGTTGCGAAAGTACAGACTCCTGTCGGAGACCCAGTTGTGGAAATGATCGACGTTGGCCATGCACTCACCACGTCGCCCACGAGGAACCACGGGTTCGGCAGCGCGTGGACCTCTCGCAGCGGCTAGCCAGTGCGTGGATCAAGCCTTGTTGGTTCGCGACGACACGATAGAAAGGCCGTGGCGGTCGCCACGGCGATGGCGACGCCAATAGCGACAAGAAGAAGGGATGGCGCGTCGAGTGCTGCGAAGGGTCGCGGTAGCACAAGCACCATGGCGAGGAAACTCGCAAAATGGGGACATTCTGCAGCTTCTGGTCTTCCTACTCCTACGTCGGATGAACTTCAAACGGCAGTTCCCAGACATCGGAGGTGGAGAGTAACAGTACCCAGCCCACGCCTTCTGCGGTAACTGAGCGGCCAGACATCAGAGGGACACAGTGCTGAATCTCCATCGCTCCCTCCGAGACATTGGAGAGAGCAGTGTTCGGTGGTCCCTTCGATGGTATGTGGTACAAACAGCGGCCTCATATTTGACTATATCACGCCTTCTCCTCAAACCCCGATGACTACCTGCCATTGACGTACGACCTGTGGTCTGTGGTACAGCTCGAGCAACAAGCACATACAACCAAAGGGCGTTGAGAGATCTCAGTGGGGAACGACTGAGACGAAGGGTGGGGAACGACTGAGACGACGTGCGACCAGCGAGACCTGCTCAGCATTATCCCAACGCTTTGTTCGACTAAGCATCCAGCAAATCTGGCCGTCTGGTCCATGAAAGTGAGGGAAATGCAATGTAAACTGTGGAGAAGTATTGATGTCGTTTTGCGTGGTGAGCTTTCAGAATAAGAGTCACAAAGTCCGCTTGAATTGCGCCACTTGATTACCAGTCCACTGTGCTGTACATCCTCATAGGACCGCCACTTGATTAGTGTGCCGCATGGACAGATGAGACTCACAGTGGGCGGAGCCATGTCGACAGATCTCCAGTGCGAGCGGTCCCCGAGTTGTGGACCGCTCGCGTGTCGACCACAAACCATCACCCACCCGAGTACAACTCAGGATGGGGGAAACATGAGAACAGTAGTACGGTATCCGATGCGAGGTTTCGTCTGCGGGAAGAACAGCACTGAGTCGCCGGTTCCGGCCGACAAAAATTTGGAAACAGCGACTCTGCGATCGGCTCACCCATTGCGCAAATTGCTAGCTATGGTGTTGGTGTCGCCGCCCTCTTGCGCGCCGCTTCTCGCCGTGGCTGTCGGTGTCGCCGTCGCCGTGGCGGCAGCCACGACCGTGCTCACGCGCCGCGAGCAAGCGAAGTCTCTGGACGGGAAGCCTCTGCGGAAGATCCACGCACTACCCAACCCGAGCTTTCTCGTGGGCGACCTGTTCGAGTTCCTGAAGCACGCCGCTCGTTCTCACGACTGGTTCGCCGACATGAGCCTGCAGTTCCACAACGAGCCGTGGCGGCTCCGCATCGTCGGCCAGAACGACCTGATCGTACTCACGACACCCGAGGGCCTGGACGACGTGCTCGTCAAGCAGAGCGAGATCTTCCTACGCGGCGAGTACGCCAACACGACGTTTGAAGACTTGCTGGGCCGGTCACTCCTAACGTCCGACGGCGACGACTGGCTGCGCCAGCGCAAGGCCGCCGCCAAGTTCTTTACGACCAAGGCGCTACGCATCTGCATGACGACGACCATGCACAAGAACGTACAGCAAATGTACGAAGTACTGGACCAGCACGTGACCAGCGGCGCTGCGCTGGACCTGTCGCATCTCTTGGGTCAGTTCGCACTGCAGACGTTCACGGAGGTCGGTCTCGGGGCCGATTTACGCTGGATCGGCACGGAGTTATCGCACCCGTTTCAGCAGGCCGCGTTGCACGGGTCACCGACGATCGTACGCCGCTTCCGGTCGCCTACGTTCTGGTGGAAACTCGAGCGACTACTAAACGTAGGACCGGAGAGAAAGCTAAAAGAGGTTGTCACAGCGACCCGCGAGTGGCTGCAAATGCTGATTAACGCGAGTTTAGAAGCGCTTGCGAAGCGTCCACACCGACGTGCGGGTGAGGAGAAAGACGACACAGTCAAGAGTGTGGTCGAGCTCTTCTTTGAGCACAGCCAAGAGGATACGGCCGGGCTGCGACCTGAAGATTTGGTCGACTTTATCATGGTGTTTGTAATGGCGGCCCAGGACACGTCGGCGCTCACGCTCACGCGGTTCTTTCTCATGCTTGCCAAGCACCCGAAAGTCGCCCAGCGTGTTCGCCAAGAGATGGCGGCCGTGCTGCCGTCGCTGGGCGTCACCAAGGATACGTACCTGACGACGGACCACGTGCAGCACCTTGTGCACTTGGAGGCGACGATCCATGAAGTGCTACGCCTGTACCCAGCAGCGCCGATTACCCAAAGAGTGGCTATCAAGGACATTATTATCTGCGGCGACTTGTTTATCCCCGAGGGAAGCGGGGTGTGTCTGCATATGTATGCGATGGCGCGTAACCCAAACGTGTGGGGGCCGGACGCCGCCGAGTTTAAACCGGAACGATGGATCGACGAGACCACGGGGGAGCTACGCAAGTTCCCACCGACCAAGTTTGCGTCCTTTGGTGCTGGTCCACACATGTGCATCGGCATGAAGCTAGCCATGCTCGAACTCCGCGTGGTCGCCGCGAATCTCGTGCACCGGTACGCGTTGTCTCTCGCTGTACCCAACGACGGCGACTACCTTGTCGGGATCTCGCTCCTGATGAAGAACCCATTGCTTGTCAAGGTGCAACATGCCGCGTCTGCAGCCACAGCGTATGCTGCATAACTGGACGTTTAGTTCCACAGGAAAACTGCGCTTTCGGCCATTTCATTCGGATTGCAAGCACTATGCCTCAGAGATCAGGAGTACGTCCACTTGGCGTCATTTGGTTTGATATATCATTAGTATTGGTTCGCTACGTTCTTTCTTACATAGTCAAGTCGAGGATTCTCTAATTGCTTCGGACGTCCACCGCGGTGCGCTTCGCCGTCATGACCAGCGGATTTGCGAGCATGAGTTCCATCGACACGGCGTGGCTGCAGTCATTCGGTGCAGCGAGGGCAAACCGGTACCGCTTCATGAAGTTCACCAGAACGACGCGCATTTCCAGCATAGCCAGCTTCATGCCGATGCAGATCCGAGGGCCGGAACCAAACAACAGGAATTTCGTGCTCGAGACCTTGAGTAGTTCACCAGTTGCTGGGTCGATCCAGCGTTCGGGTTTAAACTCGGCGGCGTCCGGACCCCACAGACTGGGCATTCGTGCCATGGCGTACGGATGAAGCACGATGAAATCGCCCTTCTTGACTGGGATGCCATTGCCGATGACTGTGTCCTTCATGGCCTCTCGCCGGTTCATGGGGATCGTCGGGTAGAGCCGCAGCACTTCTTTGATCGTGGCCTCCAGGTATACCAGGCTTTTAATGTCCTCGCTCGTGACGTAGGCCTCGTCATCGGCCATGATCTCGGGCAGTCGCATGGCCATTTCGTCGCGGATCCGCTGCTCCACCTCGGGGTGCTTGGCGATCAGTAGGAAGATCCATGCGAGAGACAAGGCCGACGTGCCGCGCGCCGCCAGGATAATCGTGAGAATGAAATCCCGGAGGTTCTCGGCCTTCATCCCGATCTTGTCCTCATCACTCCGCTCCAAGAACAGCTCCACGACACTCTTGATCTCGTCTTCGTTCTCATTGGTCTTTGCCTTGTGACTCTCCTGACTCTGACGCGCGATCGCGATGGAGAGACTCTGGTTAATGACCTCGTCCAGCCACGCATGCACTTTCTTTAAGGCGTCGGCAGCCACGCCCTCCGGACCGACGTTGAGCCAGCGCTCGAGCTTCCAGTAGAACCGCGGTAGCGCCGAACGCCGCACCATCATGGGCGTGACCATCTCGATACCGTGGCTCATCGGGTGGTCCTCGGCACTACCAATCAGTTGGAGATTGATGCCCAAGCCGATCTCAGCAAACGTCTGCAGTGCGAACTCGTGAAAGAGCTTGAGCATGTCGACGGACTGGCCTCTTGCCATAGCGGAATCGATCGCGTCGTAGGCCTGGGTCATGTTCTTGCGCATCTGGGTCGCCATGAACGTGCGTAGCGAGCGTGCCGTGAAGAACCTGGTCGCGGCCTTGCGCTGGTGATACCACATCTCGCCGTCGATGGTCCCCACGGCTCTGCCCACGAGGTCCTCGGCGAGTTCGATCGCGCGTTCGCCGTGTTGGAACGTGTCGAATTGCGTGGTCATGACGTCCTCGATCAGCTCGTGTGACGTGACCACGATCATGGTCTGGAGGCCCGGGATGTGGGCGCGCCACGGCTCGCCATTGAACGCGAGACAGGTCTCGGTGATCCAGTCGTGGAGCCGTGTCGCATTGCTTGCAAACGCCAGGAGATCACCCAGCACTGCACTCTGTGTTGGGAGCGAGTGGAGTTTGCTAGTTGCACTGTCGGTTTCTTTGCGGCTAGTGAGAGAGCGCAGCACGCAGAGCGCTAGTGCACCGCCGAGCAGAGTCGCGACTGCGACGGCCACCGTGTCCTGGCCAGCGAGAAGGTCCGAGACGACGCGCATGGGGGAGAGATCTCGAGGGGACGGTTGCAAGGAGGACGAGTGGCGTTGGTGAAGGTGTTTTGGGAAATGGTGGTGACTGCGAGATCGAGGGTTTCCCCATGGGCCCTCAGGCAAGTTCTGTACCCCAGGCCACATAAATGTACGCGCTTGGAGGAAATCTCACGGATGGGATTATCTGCCCAGTGTGTCATGGTCTCTCCGCCACGTCTGCAGTATCTTTTTCACCAGAGTGTTCCTAATGCCTTACAGTGTTTAGCTCTCTACTCGTTCGGGATATCCTTTGTGGTCCGCTTCGCACTCATCACCAGTGGGTTCGCGAGCATGAGGTCCATCGACACGATGTGGCTGCAGTCATTCGGCGCAGCAAGCGAAATCTGGTACCGCTTGATCAGATTCGCCGTGACCACGCGCATCTCCAGCATGGCCAGCTTCATGCCGATGCAGGTTCGAGGGCCAGAACCAAACAAGAGGAATTTCGTGCTCGAGACCTTGAGCAACTCACCAGTCGTTGGGTCGATCCAGCGTTCGGGTTTGAACTCGTCGGCGTCCGGACCCCACAGACTAGGTAATCGTGCCATGGCGTACGGGTGGAGCACGACATACTCACCCTTTTTTACTGGGATGCCATCGCCGATGACTGTGTCCTTCATGGCCTCTCGCCGGTTCATGGGAATCGTAGGGTAGAGCCGCAGCACTTCTTTGATCGTCGCTTCAAGATACACGAGGTCTTGGATGTGGTCGCTCGTCACGTAAGACTCGTCATCAGCCATGACCTCGGGCAGGCGCACGGCCATCTCGTCGCGAATTCGCTGCTCCACCTCGGGGTGCTTGGCGATCAGTAGGAAGATCCATGCGAGGGACAAGGCCGACGTGCCACGCGCACCCAAGATGAACTGAAGGATAAAATCGCGGAGGTCCCTGTCCGTCATCCCGGCCTTGTCTTCATCGCTTTGCTCCAAGAACAGTTCGACGACACTCTTGATGTCGTCCTTTGCCTCAGGCTTTACTCCCGTTGGATTCAAGCTCTCAGCCTGGCGTGCTGCCGCGATTGCGAGGCTCTGGGCGATGACCTCGTCCAGCCACCCGTAGACTTTTTGCAAGGCAGCGGCAGCGGCTCCCTCCGGACCAACGTTCATCCAGCGCTCAAGCTTCCAGTAGAATCGCGGCACGGACGCCCGACGAACCATCATGGGCGTGACCAGCTCAATGCCATGGCTCATTGGGTGGTCCTCGGTACTGCCAATCACACTCAAATCGATGCCCAGGCCGATCTCGGTAAACGTCTGCAGCGCAAACTCGTGGAAAAGATGGAGCATGTCGACCGCCTGGCCTCGCGCCGTTGCAGAATCGATGACATTATAGACTTGGGTCATGTTCTTGCGCATCTGGGTCGTCATGCATGTGCGCAGCGAGCGTGTTGTGAAGAACCTGGAGGCGGCCTTGCGCTGGTGGTACCACATTTCACCGTCGACAGTTGCGATGGCCTTGCCGACGAGGCTCTCAGAGATCTCGTTCGCGTTCTCGCCGTGTTGAAACGTGTCGAATTGCGTGGTCATAACTTCCTCGACCAGTTCCTGCGTCGTGACCACGATCATGGTCTGGATGCCGGGGATGTGGGCGCGCCACGGCTCTCCGCCAAAAGCGAGACTAGTCTCGGCGATCCACTCGTGGAGCCGCGGTGCGTTACGCGCAAACTCGAGCAGATCGCCCAGCACTGCATTCCGCGTTGGAAGCAAGTGGAGCTTGCCGGTGGCTTTTGTTTTGTCCGGGATGGTGCGCCTACTGGCAAGAGACTGCAGCACATAGAGCGCGAGCGCGCCGCCGAGCAGAGTGGCAACGGCTACAGCCGCCGTGTCTTGGCGAGCGAGAAGGTCCGTGATGACGCGCATGAGGAAGACCCCAGGCCGAACTGTGGAGGGGGTATATGACGTGGCGAAGGGATTTGAGAAGTGATTGTGGCTGCAAGATCAGAGATCCGCTTGATCAACTGACCCACTCCGGATTGCGTCCCTCCCTGCACATGCACAGTACCCCACTCCACATAATTGTACGCGCCTGGAACAAGTCTAAGGGATCGGACACTTCAGGGAGCCCGTACCGGTTATGCTCAAAGGGAATTGAGCAAGAGAAAGGGTGATATTAGCTAGAAAGTGCATAGTAGTGTATGACATTTCCTATCGTAGTAGGTTTGAGACCCAGTGGTTCATTCCTCTGGGACTCATGATAAGACTGACCACGCTCACAGTCTGTGGTTGGAATCTCTGCTGCTGAGGCGCCCATGGCACAGTCCACGTTGGAGTGGATACCAGCAACATGTACGTGTTCGTGCAATACACTCTCCACTCATCTTTGAAACAGTGTCGTACGCCTAACGGCTATCAATGTCTGACTACGTTGGAGCTTTTACTTGATCGGGGCTCCCTTGGTGACGCGGCTCGCAGTCATGACCAGTGGATTCGCGAACATGAGTTCCATCGATACGAGGTGACTGCAGTCATTCGGCGCAGCAAGCGAAAACTGGTACCGCTTGATCAGATTCGCCGCGACCACGCGCATTTCCAACATGGCCAGCTTCATGCCGATACAGGTTCGAGGACCGGAGCCAAACAAGAGGAATTTCGTGCTCGAGACCTTGAGCAATTCACCAGTCGTTGGGTCGATCCAGCGTTCGGGCTTGAACTCGGCGGCGTCCGGACCCCACAGACTGGGCAGTCGACCCATGGCATACGGGTGCAGTACGACAAACTCACCCTTTTTGACCGGAATACCATCGCCGATGACTGTGTCCTTCATGGCCTCTCGCCGGTTCATGGGAATCGTAGGGTAGAGCCGCAGCACTTCTTTGATCGTGGCCTCCAGGTATACCAGATTTTTGATGTCCTCGCTCGTCACGTAGGCCTCGTCATCGGCCATGATCTCGGGCAGGCGCACTGCCATCTCGTCGCGGATGCGTTGCTCCACCTCGGGGTGCTTGGCGATCAGTAGGAAGATCCATGCGAGGGACAAGGCCGACGTGCCGCGCGCACCAAGGATGAACTGAAGGATGAAATCGCGGAGGTCCCTGGCCGTCATCCCGGCCTTGTCTTCATCGCTTTGCTCCATGAACAGTTCGACGACACTCTTGATGTCATCCGTTGCCTCAGGCTTTCCTCCCGTTTGATTCAAGCTCTCAGCCTGACGCGCCGTTGCAATTGCGAGGCTCTGGGCGATGACCTCGTCCAGCCAGACGTAGACTTTCTCCAAGGCGTTCGCGGCCACACCCTCCCTCCCAACTCTCATCCAGCGCTCAAGCTTCCAGTAGAATCGTGGTAACGACGCGCGTCGCGCCATCATGGGCGTGAGCAACTCAATGCCATGGATGATCGGGTGGTCCTTGGTGCCGCCGATCAAGTCCAATTCAATGCCCAAGCCGATCTCGGCAAACGTCTGCAGTGCAAACTCGTGGAAGAGCTGGAGTATGTCGATGACCTGGCTTCGTTCCGCAGCTGCATCGATGACGTTGTAGACCTGGGTCAAGTTCTTGCGCACTTGGACCATCATGCACGTGCGCAGCGAGCGTGCCGTGAAGAACCTCGTCGCGGCCTTGCGCTGGTGGTACCACATTTCGCCATCGACGGTCGCGATGGCCTTGCCGATCAGGTTCTCAGCGATCTCATTCGCGTTCTGGCCGTGGTGAAACGTGTCGAATTGCGTCGTCATGACGTCCTCGATCAGCTCGTGTGTCGTGATCATGATCATGGTCTGGAGGCCGGGAATGTGGGCGCGCCACGGCTCGCCGTTGAACGCGAGACAGGTCTCGGCGATCCATTCGTGGAGCCGTGTCGCATTGCGCGCAAACTCGAGCAGATCCCCCAGCACTGCACTGTGCGATGGGAGCGCGAGCAGTTTGCCGGACGGTTTGCAGCTGCTCGTGAGAGAGCGCAGCACGTAGAGCGCGAGTGCGCCGCCGAGCAGAGTCGCGACCGCGATGGTCGCCGTGTCTTGACCAGCGAGAAGGTCCGTGATGGCGCGCATGGGGGAAAGCTGCCTTTGCCGGAGGAAATTGGAAACTGGTGGTGGTCGAGAGATCTGCGATCCGTCACTTGATCCTCCTGCTGCACAGTGTACTTACTGTACGGTACTGCTGGACTACCCCAGGCCGCATAAATGTAGGCATCTTCAAAGAGGGTACAGTATCTAGTGTTCCACTGACTCAGATATTTTGACCTTGTTTTGTTGATGTTGACCCAGGCCCCTGCACAGCAACGGTACGTATGAACAAGAGACAGAGCTCATGTACACGAGACAGTGCATTTGAGAATGTGGCCCTCACGGTTTAGTTGAACCAAAAGTTTCATGGAGGTACTGCACCGTTTCTGTCCGTGTCATAATGAGACGGTACAGATCCGGTACCTCCAGGCATCGACATTGAAGCTTCAACCAGCAGCTCAGCAGCACCCATCGACACGTTCCCATGAGACCGTGGGCTTCGCAATCGCTTGGACACTCACTCAGCGTTGGTTTCAACATACTCCACCTTGACGATTCATCAGCAGCGTCATGCCCACAAGGTAATCACCGTCGTTGGGCACCGCGAGCGACAACGTGTACCGGTGCACGAGATTCGTGATGACCACGCGGAGCTCGAGCATGGCCAACTATATGCCGACACACACGTGCGGACCAGCACCAAATGACGCAAGCTTGGTCGGTGGGAACTTGAGCAGCTCCCCTGTGGTCTCGTTGATCCATCGTTCCGGTTTGAACTCGGCGGCGTCCGGCCCCCACACGTCCGGGTTGCGTGCCATCGCATACAT
>JAADXL010000644.1:0-20294 GCA_023337755.1 Pythium aristosporum | reverse complement strand
TCGCTCATGACCAACATCCTGAGCCTCTTCGAGTCGACCAAGTGCCTCCGCATTGCCGGCGGCAGTGGCTGCAAGAAGTAAACGTGAGTAAAGACCAGGCCAAGGCAGTGGAATCTTGGGCGAGGACAGAACGCAGCAGAGAAAGGGATACTAGCACTAAAGTTGACGTATAGTGCGTATCGTGATAATTGGTTACTCTCGTACTGTGTTCATCTTGCACTGGGCAGAATTGTTGGGCAAGGCTTTGTGGGGAAGTGCTTGTGGAAGACCCCAGAGGCGCGTGCTGGGCGGCGACACCAACCGCAGACACGGCATGATACTTGTAGTACCGCACTTCGTAGTAGTAGTCCAGAGCAGCGGTGTGTTGGCCCTCCAGCTTTCGTCAATCGAGCTGGACAGGGGCCGATGGACATCGAGAACAGTTCGTTTGTAGTACCGGTACAATTACTACGCAGTATTAGCAGCATTGCACGCCGACCGAATCAACGAGTCCAGCAATGATGGTGGCGGTGAGACTAACTAGTAAGTTGTTTTAGCAAGAATGGAGATCGAGACCATACTACGATTGATGGGGATCATGAAATGATTTCTCGCCTTACTTCTTGCAGCCGCTGCCGCCGGCGATGCGGAGGCACTTGGTCGTCGGGAAGAGACTCAGGATATTGGTCATGAGCGACCACGAGATGGCAAACGCGAGCAGCGCGACCGCAGCGATGCCCCACCGCTTGCTCTTGCGACCTTCCTTCTCGAGTCGGTGGAGCTCTTCCTTTTGGCGGGGCAGCAGCACGACAAACACGCACGCGAGCAGATTGACGGCGTACGCGATCGCATAGGCGATCGTGACTTGGGACCGGACGTGGTGATCGTCTTTCTGGATGAAGGGGCGTTCAATGTCGAGGAAGCCGTCCACCGTCTTGGTGAGCATCGCGGCGAATGGTGTGCCAACGCGCTGCGACGTGGCTGAGAGACCAAACAGCGTGGCCTCGTAGCCCTCGGAGCTCACTTCCAAGAGGAAGAACGAGCCCACGAGGTCCGTGGCCGCGAACGGGATCTTTTCCAATAGCGGCACGCCGAGCCAGAACCACTGGCTGCGCACAACGTTCCAGGTCGTGAGCATGGTAGGAAACACATCAATGAAGACCACGAGACACTGGGCCGTGATGATGATGTACCGCCAGTCCCACGCGAGTCCGTACTGCTTGATACAGTACGAGCCGAGCATGGTCACGAGCGCCGCGAGCATGGTGGCGAGCCCATTGTTGAACGGCTCGACGTTGGCCCACGTGCTCTGGATCGCGCTCGACGCCGTAACGGAAAAGAATGCGAAGACGTTGTAGAAGAACCGGAAGGCGACGTACCGGTAGATGAGCCGGAGCTGCAGCAGATCAAACACGTAACTGAAGACCGACTTGGTGCGCTTCGGAAGCGACGCGGCCGGAGGCTCTTGGATGCAGAACCACGAGAACGGCACCGTGATCAGTGCCATGCCCGCACAAATGCCCATGACGCCGTTGAACGTGACGGTCCACGTGAACGCGCCGCCATAGTCGGGCGTGTTGAGACCGAGCCCCGTAAAGAACGCCGAGATGATGGAGAAGAAATAGTACACGACCTGTCCCTCACCCATGGCCGTGCCACGGATTGCTGCGGGCTCTTGCTGGGAGATGTCAATCAGCACGCCGTTGAAGCCACTCGACGCGATGACGGTGCCGAGGTTGGCAAATAGCATGAGGATGATGAGCTTGATGCCACGCTGCGGTGCGCCAAAGTCGATGGTCGCGAGCTGTTCCGGCGTGAGCTTGCTCGGGTCGATCTTGGCGATCTTCTGGTCGCTGTAGTACGGGTTCCCCAGCGGCAATACGGCCATGAGCAGACACGAAATGAAGGTCGTGGACCAGCCGAGCATCATGTACGGGCGACGACGGTACCCAAAGATGGGCACCGTGTCTGTGATCATGCCCGTAAACAGTCTCAAGCTGCGCGGGAAGTTGACGAGCGCGATGGCTGTGGCCACGAGCGTGGCCGACATGTGGAGGTAGTTGTTGAGCACCGAGTAGATGACGCCGCTAATGGTCGTAAAGGTCGTGCCGATGGCCGCCATGTGGACCGCCATGCCAAAGTTCTGCCACGCGAAGATGGACACGGGGCCGCGCGCCACGCGCAGCGCACCGCCCTCGAGCTCATCGAGCTTGTCGAAGCCCGGCGACTTGACCTCGACGTATGGATCGTGCTTGGTCTGGACGCTCTGCGAAGGCCCGTCCATGGTGAGGAAGGTGCGAAGGGGAAGACGCTGCCGGACAGCAAATCGAAGAATGAGGAGCTACGGCGCAGTTGCATCGGTTCGGTTTCGAATCGGGAAGCGGCATCTGGGATTAAGCGGATCCAAGCGGATCGAGTGGTCCGTGAGACGTTCGCGGCGTCGCTGGACCACCTGAAAGAGGTGACCTGATTCATCTCACCCGACATTCGTATGAGAGAGGTATTAAACTATACAATTTACTGGAGACCGTAAACGATCTTATAGTTCATCAGTTTGGAAAGGGTATGCATAAAGGGTGGAGTGGCTGACTGCCCCCGTCGTCGGAGCGAGCACAGACGAGCCTGGGGTGTTCCTTTTGCCGACGGCGGGCAGCATCGAAAATCCGCCGTCGGAAATCCGGCGTTCAATCGGAACAAATGCTGAACGTTAGGATTGTACGGTAGGCTTGCGTTGCGGCGGTCACTTGATATTGTGGCGGTGGTCTCATTTTCCTTGACGCCCTGTCGAGATACTGGATAGCGTAGTTACAGTACAGGCAGTCAGACTTGAGGTGAAGTTCGAACGATTGTTGAAACGTTCCGCGAACGTGATTATGTCTCGGCGCAGCTGCTTGAGCTTGGTAGTCATCCGCCAACACTTGGACGGACACAGCAGTAAAGAAAGTGAATGCAGTGCAAGTGAACGGCTGCGTGACAGTCTGCGCAATACTGTACAGATCACCCAGTTGTGTCGTACTGTACACCATACCGTTCGCTTCAATCGCAGGGCAAACTCTCGACCCGGATGAGTCACCAGTGGTGGCGAGCGAATGCCGTACTGTATTCAGATATCGTCTCTCCGACAGCGAGGAGAACGAGCCATCATCTGCCCTGACGACGATCGCAACAACCTGAAACTGAAATATACTCTGTGGGCGAGGAGCTCTCCCCACACCTCCCTGACTCTGATCCATGGTTCCAAAGGACCGCCGCCAAAAGGACGCGAGTTTACAGGGCGTTTCGCGAACACGGGATGCCGAAACGTACACTCCCACGTGAAAGAAAGGTTGGGTACAACGCAATCCGACAAGCGGGACGTCTCTTCACGGTGGACATCCTGAGCCTCCAGTTGATGGAGACTGCAAACGCCACAGTATGACGCGTTGGACTGGAGTTGTTAGAGATCACCAAGGCCAATAGCTCCTCTCCCTTTCGGCAAAACTTTTCATTGAACAGGCGCCTTACGGACGTGGGCTAAGCTTACAGCTATCGACTCATAATCTGATCACAAGAGGAACAGTAGCGACGACAAGTGTCGACGATACTGTTTGTCTGGTCCCAGCAATCACAGTCCATGATCTTCTACGCAAACGGCGCCTCCTTCTTCATCTGCCCACGCACACGGTGGACAACGTCGATCATCTTGTCGTGGGTCGTCACTTCATGCGCCGTCTCCATGCTGATCATGAACGCCTCAAACAACGTGCGCGCGTCGTCGTGTTCGTGCTTGTGCACCATCGTGACGCAGAGCGACTCGACCGACGACGTGCACACGCACACGCCCGGACCGAGGTGCGGGATCGACGACGACACGTGCACCGATGACACGGTCAAGGTCTCCTCTCGCTCCGCGGTTTGGATCGCGTGGACTTTGGCGTGCGGGTACCTGCCAACGTTGGAAATGTCGACATCCGACGCCACCGCGTGGGGGATACGCACGTCGCGCGCCAACCGTGCGAGCCTGCGTGCCGGCATGAACACGTCCAGAATTAGAAGCTGGAAAGGCAGCATGCCGCCCGTGAGCTGCTCGTCTGCGTTCTGCTTGACCTGACGCGCGAGTTCCCAGAAGCCTTCGGTCTGCATATTGACGCCCTGTTTGGCCAGCCGCTCGAGATCGCTGGTCACGTAAAAGCAGCCAACCGGAGTCTCGGGGACGGGGGACGCCACGCGCTGACGCATGTTGCAGTCAAGTCCGGCCGCGATCTTGAAGACGGGATCGCGCGTGGCGTCGTCAGCGTCCTGGGCAATGTAGTAGGCGACCATCGTGGACGCGGCGATCGCGCCGGCGAGCGTCACTTTTTCTTCCCGGCAGCGCGCGAGCACGCGCTGCAAGTTGTCGCGCTTGCCCTGGCCAAAGAGATACGACGACTTGTTGATCTGCACGGGCACTTGGAAGTCGGCTTGGTCCTTCCGGATGGGCAGCGCCGGTTTGAACTGGGCCAGATCGTGGCGCAGCATCGCCTTGCCCACGACCTTGAGGAGCCACTCGCGTGGCTTGAGGAACCACCACCCGCGCGGACGCAGCCACATGTCGTAGAGGGACGGACGCAGCGGTAGCGGCACGGCGCGGATCGACGCGTCGTGCGAGAGGCGACACGCAAACGTGATCACGTCATGGAGCACGACGAGCCCCGAGATGCCGTCCGACATGTAGTGGTCCGAGAACAGCATGAGCCGTAGCGTGTCGCTGTTGTCCGCGTACTGCCACACACGCAAGTGGAACGGGAACTGCGCCGTGCGGTCGAACGGCACTTCCGACTCGGTCGCGACGAACGTCTCCCACTCGCCCAGCGCGGGTGTCCACTGGGAGATCTCCAGCAGCTTTTCCTGCGCGACGGTCTCACTTGTGAAGGCCGGAGGGTACACTTCGGCCAGCGCCGCGGAACGGATCAGCTTGGCCCGCATGCGCGGGTGCGTGTTGAACGTCAGCGCGAGTGCCTGCGCCACGTGCGTGAGGAACGCGGCGATGGCCGAGGCGGACCCCGTGAGCGCCATGACGTGGGCCACTTTCGTGGAGCCGTGGTCGGCGATCGTGTTGCTGAGCTCGTAGCCATGGAGCGGCACCGACGGCCGCGAGGTCGGGACGGCGGAAGACGGCGCCATTGCAGGAGCGAGTGGCAATGCAAAGTCCGAAGAGGTAGAGACTGAGGCAGGCCGGCGGCCCGCCGCGAACGCGACCCTAACGGCGGAGTTCACATGCGTAATGATGATGGGCGGAAACACGTTTACGTTGCACCCACCATCTCACTCTCTTTCCCCTTTTCTCCTTCTAAAAACCTTTTTCTGTGCTTGGAAATGCCAGTGATTGGATTCTAATACCAGTATTATTGATTTTCATAAATGTCCTTTATCAGATTCTCGACATACGATACAGAAGCGGCAAGAAACCATTCATTCATTGTTGAAAAATGTAATAACGAACTTGCTTTTCCCAAAATCCAGGAATCAATCCCATGGAGACCAACGCCAAGGCATCGCCGCCACGCGCCACCACCAAGAAGCGCTCCGCGAGCGAGAGAGACGGCGCTTTGGCCAGCGAGGCTCTCTCGAATGGAGACGGCGCGGTGGCCGCGTCGTCGTCCGACAGGAAGAAGCAGCGCGGCCACCGCAAAGTGCCGAAGCAGCACCGCGTCGGCAACTTTCGCAGGTGCCGATTCGTCTCCAATGTCTGGCGACTCTTGTGGTGGTGGCTCATGTTGCTCTGTGGCTTCTCAGTTACTATAACTACCGTCTCGGCCACCAGCTGCAGGCGGGCGTCGACGCGGCCCAGTTGAGCGATCCGCGGCTTGCCGAGCTCCCCCATGAGTGGTTCACGGGCAAGCGCGGTCTGGACGTTGGCTGCAATTCCGGGGACGTGACAATCGCCATTGGTGAGAAGATTACTCTATGAGAGAGGGAGATGGTGGGGAAAATACTGAGAGGAGGGTGGTGTAATGTGGTTAGCCAAGCTGTTCGCGCCGGCGTATCTGCTGGGCGTGGACGTGGATCCGCAACTGGTCGCGACGGCGCGGGCCAACCTCAAAGAGATCATGCAAAAGCAACAGGTCGAAGACGCCTTCCACGCGATCACACAAGACGCAAGTGCAGCGGAAGCGAATGCGACGAGTGACGTGCCCGCTTCCCCCAGCAGCAGCAACAGAACCGAGTCCACGGCACCGAGTGGGGACAGCGTGCCGACTGGGTTTGGCCAGGACATGCCGCTGTCGTTCCGCCTGTGGAAGCCGCCGGTCCAGGGTAAGGATAAGATCCCCAAGGCGTTGGGCAAGGCTGCACTCTCGTACGTTCATCTTGCTGGTTTGAGGAGGATACCGTACAAGAGAGGGGTCTGACGAGACTTGCGCAGGACGACGTTTCCGTTCAACGTCGTGTTCAAGCGAGAGGACGTCGCCAAGGATGCCCACGCGGGCAAAGACTATGACTTCATCACATGGTACGATCCCGTCTCCACTGATCACGCTGTGTCCTGTTGCTGACGACTGATGGATACGTTTCTCCCCATCTTCTCTCTCGCCAGCTTTAGCGTGACAAAGTGGATCCACTTGTTCCACGGCGACGAAGGAATCAAGCGCGTCTTCCGCCACTTTTATGAGCTGCTCGCGCCCGGCGGACGGCTCGTGCTTGAGCCGCAGCCGTGGAAGTCGTACCACAAGCGCAAATTCACGTCCGACGTGACGATCGCGAACTACGCCAAGATCGAACTGCGACCGAAAGACTTTCCAAACTTCCTCACCGAGAGCGTGGGCTTCAAGTCGTGTACGTTTCTGCGTGTGTGTCAGACGTCGTCCAAAGGTTTCAAACGACCAATCTACGTGGTCGAAAAGTGAAGCCAGCAATTATGCGTCAAACAAATACATAGAGGATACTTCATCCGCATTATACCACCCCCAAGTCGAGTGGCGAGCAGCGCTGGACGTGGAGAAGAGAAAGCACGAAGCACATAGAATGCGTGGAGGAGAGGTAGGTGTCCGATTTTTTGGTCTGTTTTCTTTGCGTGCAAATTGAACTCTGCTCCACGTGTTCTAGTGCGCGGCTTCCCCGAGCGTGCTCTGCGGTGGCGTGATCGGGTAGCCCATGCCCTGAACCTGGTTGTACGAAAAACCCTTGTCCAACAGCTCTTTGACGACTTCGTTGGTCTGCTCTTCGCGGAGAAGCTGAGGTAGCAAAATGAGTACGTGAGTGAAACTTATCGAAAAGAGCATGTGGGTGCGGAAACGCACCTCAATGCTCAGCGGCACGAGCGTGATCAGCATCGTGGTCGAGAAAATCCACACCCATCGCGAGGTAAACACCCACGATCCCTTGGCAAACGAGATCGATGCCTTGACCGGCTTCGACTCGCTGATACGCGAGGGCAAGTTCATGAAAAGCGCCTGCATTATTCAAGCCAATGAGCAACAGAACTCAACCAGATCTATGCCTGCATGTAGGCAAGTGTACCTTGAGTCCGCCATTGTCGGCGCCGCCCTTGTTCTTCTCCTTCTCGAGTTGGCGCAATTGTCCGATCGCCGACATGGTCTCTGCTTCTGAGGTGGTTGTGTTCGTGTGTGATGGATATTCGAGCGCCAACAATGCCAGAACCCGTGCTAATACATTTTTATCCCCCGCTAAAGGATACCGAAGGTTTTCGAACTTAGTCGAGTGACATGCTGTGCTTGCCATTGGGCAACTTTTGACCCAAAGTGCCCTGGAGCGACACAGTCAAAAGCTCTGCGTCCTTCGAGCACGCTGTGTGCGATGAGTCCCTCTCCTTGGACGTCGCAATGATTTGGCGCGACCGATTGAGGATGCTAACAACAGCATTTGCAACGAGTGGTGCGTACTCGAGAAGTAGCTCTTCGTCGCGGCCTTGCTGGGGCGACATGATCTTCCCTCGCTGGTGGAGTTGCGCAATTACACAACTGCAGCACTGTTGTGCATCCTTGACGTAGCACTTATCCAGTAGCGTCTTCTTCAGATTCGAGTACTTCACGTTTGAATCGTGCGCCGGGTCCACGTCGCCGCTGATGTCAATCGCGATAATGAGGCGAGCAGGAGATCGAGGAGCAAGTAGCGGCGTCCGACGCTGCTGCGTCGGTGACGCGACAAGCTGGCTCATGAGATGCGAGCTATTGCGGCGGCAGATGTGCCCAATCTTCTTCCACTCACGACAACTGAATATCCCCTTTGCGAGCCCGCAGAGAAAGAAGTCATTCGCGTTCATGAGCGGCACGTGGTTGGCGTAGCGAAGCACGGTGATGTCAATGTGGTCATGGATGGCGCCGTCGGGTGCATCGCTGACGAGAAGCGCCATACAGTTGACGTTGTGTGTCTTGGAGCATCGGGTAGCGTACACGAGATCGTCAACACTCGCGCCAAAGTCCGATGAAAAACGGTCGACTGGCTGTTCTCCATGGTCCCATCCGAGTTCAACGCACGTCTCGCCAATCTCCAACGCGAAGTGGACGCCAACGGATTCTGAGACTGTGTACCGCAGGCTCTGAAAGTATACGGCCAGGATATCCGCTGCATACTCGACGTCTTCTTCTGTCTCTGGTGCTGGAATGGATATTCGCATCTCGGTCCCGGAAAACTGGCGATGGCCCTCGCTGACGGCAAAGCTATCCACGTGCTGCACGACAGCAGGCTCTTCTGACTCGGGATCGATCCGAAGCTCGATGTAGAGAATCTCATGAGAATCTGATGTGGTAGCGATCTTCAAGCTTGCGTCGGGGACGTGTGACTGGCTGTACATTGTCGCGGCCTTGAGACCGAGTCCTGTGCGTCGCGTAGTCAATTCCTCGATCTCCAAGATCACATCTTCAGCATGCGGTTTGCCAAGGCGACGCACCATATTTCCCACAGCTTAGCTCGCCCTTGCGCGCCCCCTTGCCAGACTTTGTCGTCTCGAACACGCCACAGCAGAGCTGACGAATCTCGTGCGCGCGCATGCCCGTGCCCGTGTCCGCACAGACCACATCCACAAAACCAGTCTCGTGGTTCCACTGCACGCGCACACGGAGCATCGCAACGGCGGCTCCCTCATCTTTAAACGACACTGGAGATCTCTTACGAGCTGACATGGAAACCACTGCGTCTAGCGCTGCGAGGCATGCAGAACATGGCGATCCATGAGCGGCCATACCGCATCCCCAATACACGCTCAAACTGTGACGCACCATTCTCGAAGAGCTCCTTGACGGTCTGGATGAGCGCGTCGCGCGCATTACCGAAGCCCAGCAGCTCCAAGTTGCTGCGAAGGAACTGCGCGCCCTTGTCGCCGCCGCCGTGTTTCCCCATGTTCCCACTTGCTGAATGATAGTGGGGGCGGGCAAATATGCGCGCTTTAACTTCAACCCCCTCGAAAACGCATACCCAACAATACAGGAATCTCGATATAAGAGCCTGGATAATCCTCTAAAAGAATGGTACGTCAGAGTGAAATCACGTGAAGAAACTTGTCGACGAGAACGAGACCGAAGTCGCGAGGGAGAGAGGATATGCGCGACTTGCTCACGGATGAACAGTGGCGCAGCGCCATCCAGTCGGCATCTGGACTGGGCGCCGGCGCGATTTCGACGGTGCTGCTGTATCCGCTGGATCTCGTGAAAGTTCGGTACCAAGTCCATGAGAAATCGGCCCGTGCGTACGGATCGTTGGGCCATGCGTTCCGCACGATCGTCGCCGAGGAAGGCATGCGCTCGCTGTTCCGCGGTATGAGTCCAGCGCTGTACGGATCGGCGCTCTCGTGGGGGCTCTACATGTACTTTTACCAGAACGCCAAGGAACGTTATGCACGCATGGCCGACGACGGCTTGATCCAGAGCTCGTGGCAGTACTTCTTCTCGGGGTTGGAGGCCGGCATTATCTGCGTGCCAATCACGAACCCAATCTGGCTCATCAAGATCCGCATGCAAGTTCAGTCGCGCGTGAAGATTGAGAGCGGCGCTGGTACAAAGGATGCCGCCGCGAAATTAGCCAAGAATCTGCCGTATAGAAGCGTCACAGGTGAGCTACGGATGACGTTCAAACTCTTGTCGCTGTCAATGGTGCACTCATTGGGGATACGGTAGATGCATTCCGACGTATCGTCGCAGAGGAAGGAGTAAGCGCGCTGTACAAGGGCGTGGTGCCAGCGCTTTTCCTGACTACACACGGAGCGTTCAAGGTACGCATCGCGTGGATCGTCGCTGTGTTTCTGAAGCTGATTTGTTGTCATTTTTATCCAGTTTGTTGCCTACGAGTCAATCAAGTCAGCTTACCAGAGCCGATTTGGACCGAAAATGGATATCATTCCGACACTGGCGATCGGTGCCGTCTCGCAAGCCGTGGCCTCCACTGCTACGTACCCGTACCAGGTGATTAAAGCGCGCCTGCAGCAGGGAGGAGAAGCGGCATCGAACTACAAAGGCACATGGGACTGCACGACCAAGATTATTCGGTGCGTGATTGTTTTTCCCCCCATCGGTCTGCCGAACAGTGACTGACATGCATAGTATTTTGCCGATGTTAGCAACGAAGGGTACACTGGCTTGTTCAAGGGGCTTGGACCAAACCTGCTCAAGGTAATCCCAACGGGCGCGATCATTTTCGCGTCATACGAGCAGATCCACCGCTCGCTCTCGGCATTGTTGCTGGACAACTGATAGTGCGTGGGATAGAGAGAGGCACATAACAATCAGATCACATAGATGTCTATTATAATTCAGTCATGCACACGCGGGAAGAAAGAGGAGGCTTCTCTGGAAGTGATACTGCAGATGTTATTCTTGCTTAGAACATCTCGTCTTCGACGCGGAGGTACTCGCCAATATCGGCCTGGTGGAGCACGACGTACGCCGTCGGATCGAGGTCCTTGCACAGCTCTGTTGCCTGCGCAGCGATGCCGAAGCCCAACGGGATGTCGTTCATGCTGTAGACGACCACGCCAGCGTACTGCGGCGTGCCTTCCGTGATACGGCCAAGACCCGACTTGACGACGTGGTTGCCGTACAGGAACGACATCTCCGAGTTTGGCTTGATCCAGACCTTGTACTGTGCGAATTGAGACGGGAAGTCAGTGAGGAAGCGCAGGGAATAACTGCAGATAAAGAGAGTGGGTCTGTACCTTGGCGTACTGGGCGAGGTAGTCGAGGAATGTGATGCGCAGGTGGAACTTCTTGGTCTTGGTGAACTTGCCGACGGCCGTGCCGATGCTGATCAACTCGTCCGAGCCAATGTTGGTCGACTGGCGCATGAGCTTCTCGCTGCAGTAGTACACGATATTGCCGTGCAGACGGAAGCAGTACTTGTCGTCTGGACGCGTCACCAAGTGCTGCACATTGCGGCCAATGCTGTGCCACACAAGTCACATTCGCGCCGTTAGCGCGCGACTTTCCCAAGCGTTTTGAATACGGATTGCGCGGTACGTACTACTTGCTGACTTTCTCAAACACGATCTTGAGCTCTTCGTCGGTAAGCGGTCGCATGGTGTCGCTGTGTGGGCTGGAACGGACGATTGATGAGCGCGCTTTTCGGTCGAGGAGCTTTTCCTTGGTGTTGCCTTTCGAGGACCAACGAACTTGGGAGCACGAAAGCCTCTCCAAGTCGATGGCAGCCTCGACAATCGATTTCCGCAGGAGAGACCAGTCGTTATATTACGGTAATATTTTGCTTCACCTCCACTAATGCATGTTCACCTTCACGTTTTGCATACTATATATGTCATAAGCCAGTAGATTTGGTCTTAGGTCCCGTAAACTACATGCTTCGGGCGATTGGCTGTGGGCTCTGTTGAGCTCTTGGCCACCGCGGGCTCCCTTCCGCCGCTATTGCTCATTTCGCACGAAGGAACCATGGCTACCCCGATCGAATCCGTCCAGGTCTTTGGCCGCAAGAAGAACGCCACGGCTGTCGCTTACTGCAAGCGCGGCAACGGTCTCATCAAGATCAACGGCACGCCGATTGAGCTCGTCGAGCCCGAGATCCTCCGTGTCAAGACCTACGAGCCGGTGCTCCTCCTCGGCCAGCAGCGCTTCGCGAACGTACGGTGACCGCGCTTTCCTCTTTCCGCCTCGCGTCAGCATGGTATTCCACACAGCGCGGTAAACGTGGTGGCTCCTGCGTCTCCTGGCTTCGCTCGCGTTTGCCTTGGGGATGCGGAGTGGGGGTGGACCCTTCACATCCACTCCCACGCCATTCACATTTTCACACACACCTCACACACACCCCACACCCAAACGCATTGTGAAAGCAACCGCACCAACCCCCCCATCTGTGTGCATGCTCTATTTACCGCCGTGTAAATATCATGCTGTCGCAACAGGCTTGCAATCACCCTGAATAACCCCCCCCACTCACCCCAATCCCCTCACACATTAGGTCGACATCCGCATCCGTGTGCGTGGTGGTGGTCACACCGCCCAGATCTACGCGATCCGCCAGGCCATCGCCAAGTCGCTCGTCGCCTACTACCAGAAGTGTACGTTCTCCGACGATGTGTCTTCGCGTATTGCATTGATCACTGACGGTATCCCTATTATTACAGACGTCGATGAGGCCTCGAAGAAGGAGATCAAGGACATCCTCCTCGCCTACGACCGTACGCTTCTCGTCGCCGACCCGCGTCGCTGCGAGGCCAAGAAGTTCGGTGGTCCGAGCGCGCGTGCTCGTTTCCAGAAGTCGTACCGTTAAACTGGTCGATTCTGTTTATTGCTTCTTGCGACGGCTACGTGGGGGCCGCTTGGCTTTGCTGTTAGTCATGCGGTCCAGCTAACCGTGTCTCAATAAACAAATCGGAAAGAGCATTTCTCTCGTGCATTTTAGATGTTTCGTTGTCTTGTCTTGTGTCGAACTCCATACCCAGGCGAAGGTTTCCTGGCTGTGCCTGACGGAAGCATGAGCCTCACAAGCGGCCACGGTGAGCTGTCCTTGTGACGAGCTATCTCTGTATCCACCATCGCTTGTTCCCGTTCCCATCCGTACAGGCTGTAAGAATTCACAGGATGCGCTGCACCTCAAAGGCCGTGCTTCCATCGTATCTTCTCTCTATTTCATCCTTTTCACCAGCACTATCTTCGCCACGACGAGGCGACAACATCTGCCATAGTACTGCATCTAGTCGCTCTTCTTCTTGTTCTTGGAACGGATCATGACGAGGCCAATGAACGACGCGGCGCCTGTGAAGAGCAGCACGAGCAGCGCCGCCGGGATCGCGATCGCGTAGTGGTAGGGAAGGAAAAACTGTTGCACGGGATGGTCCTTCTCGATGAAGGGCTACATGACAAACAAACAAGTGGTGCGAGGAATAAGACCCACGGCTCTCCTCGCCGTTTGACGTGCGGAACGGCGAGCGTACCGTCAAGATGACCCACGCCGTGTAGTAGACGTACACGACAATGGCGATGAGCAGCAGCACCGAGCCCAACAGCTTATCCGAAGCGCCCTGTCAGACAAAACATATAAAGCGCGTTTTGATCAGCGAGAGAGACTCGGGACAAAGCACGTTATCGCAGCGCGATGGACGGCGACGACAAGCGAGTCGCCTCTCACCATTTTCAGATCTTGGAGTTGACCACGTGTGTTGCGAGCAGCACTGGCCCATTGCCTGAACTAAAATAAGCCACATATAGTTCAATTTTCTGAGGTGGGCCACACATTCTAGACTAATACAGGACGCAGAAAAGCCAGCATGTCGCCAATTGCAACACAGGAACTACTTCGACAGGGTATACGTATTCAAAGGTTTAAACGCCAAATATTCAACATACGCGGAGATAACAATCACTCTCGATCGATTTGAATATAGCATTACAGAGGCTTTGGCTGCTCCCAGCTGGTCTGATTGCGACGAGCTCACCGTGTGAGTCACAAGAATTGGATGCTGCGGCCGTCAATGGGTGGCGCAGTCAAGAGAAACACGCCGTGACGAGGATGAGCAAGAGCGATCGGCAACCGCAATCCTCCCCTTGGAGCTGCTTGCTCTCCAGCCGGCATTCTTCCACTCGCCTCCCCCAGCACACTCGACCATCGAGTATACTACCATGAAGACGGCGTGTGGTTTTCTCCTCGCCTCCTGTGCAGCGGCGCTGCTGGCCGTCCGCAGCGACGCAGCGGTCGCGTCGGGTCCGACGTCGGCATCGTTCCTGGCGTTCAAGGCGCAGCACGGCCTGCGCGCGTTGGCGACAGTGTCGCTCTCGCCCTTTGAGAACTGCCTCTCGGCCAACCGCTCGCTCTCGGGCGACATTTACTTTACGCCCTCGAGCGCCGGCTACACCGACTTTGCCACGGGCGTCAACTCGCGCATCGACCGCCGCCCGGCGGCCGTGTTCTTCGCGCAGAAGGAGAACGACGTCGTGAGCGCCATTAACTGCGCCGTGCGCAACGGACTGCAGCCCGTGCCGCGCGGCGGCGGCCACTCGTACGAGGTACTCTCGTCCATGGACGGCTCGCTCGTGATCGACCTCGCGAGTATGAATGCCGTGACCATCACGTCCCGTGACGACGCGTCGCAGACGGCGATCGCGAGCGTGCAGGGCGGCGCGCGCCTCGGTACCGTGTACAAGGAGATCTTCCGCCAAGGGCAGTACAATTTCAACGCGGGCACGTGCCCGGGTGTGGGCATCGGGGGTCACGTGTCTGGCGGCGGCTACGGCATGGTCTCCCGTAAGTACGGCATGGCCGCGGATATGGTCGTCGGTCTGCGTGTCGTGCTGGCGAACGGCCAGATCGTCGACGCGACCGAGACGCAAAACAGTGACCTCTTCTGGGCACTGCGGGGCGGTGGCGCCGGCTCGTTCGGCATTGTGACCGAGTTCCGCATCAAGGTCCACAAGATCCCGCAGTCGACCATGTTTACGATCTACTACGACAACACCGTGACTGCCAAGGTGATCCGCAAGTGGATGGACTTTTTCCCCACGGCCACGGACCGCATCACGACCCAAATGAACGTGGATCGAGACGGCACGACGTTCCGCGGCCAGTTTCTCGGCCCGCTCTGGGAACTCACCGAGCTGCTCGATACGTCCGGCATGACGGCCGTCGGTGGGATCAAGTACGATGTCCGTACGGACCAGTGCAACGCACTCGAGACCAAGGCATTCATGTGGGGCGACAGCTGCGCCAACATGGGTGTTCTGGATACGGCCACGCACCCAGGCCGCAACGACAAGGGCTACGCCAAGCTCAAGTCGGCGTACGCGTCCACCAAGCTCTCGGACGCTGGCATCCGCGTCGTCATCGACCAGCTCAACCAGGCCCCACGAGACGGCAACTGGATCCAGTTCGAGGCCTTTGGCGGCGTGTTCTCGACCAAGCCCGTGTCGTACACGCCGTGGGCCGGCCGAGATGCGACCTTCTCGGTGCAGCTCTACGTGAACGCGCAAAAGGGCGAGTCGTCCAACTCAACGGGGCGCCAGTGGATCCGCGGCTTTGCCGACGCGCTCGCGCCGTACATGAATGGCCACGCCTACCAAAACTACTGCGACTTGGAGATTGGCCCCAACTATGGGGACGCGTACTGGGGCAAAGACAACTTTGCGCGCTTGAAGCAGATCAAACAGATCTACGACCCGCTCAACATCTTCAAGAACGAGCAGTCCGTGCCGCTGCCGTAGTTGGTCGTGCAGGAGGATCTACACTGCCGGTGCTCGATTACTATTCTGCGATGGGTTATCTACCCTTGCAGAAGAGAACGACGACATGACATTACGCTTCTCATAAACCAAATGAAACGAAAAGAGACCGTTCCATGCTGTGTATCCCATTCAAAGGAGATCCCGTATTAACCACAACTTGCTTACCATCCGCACTGTCCACAGTGTCTGACTCAGTCTGGTGTTCAGAGTCTGACTCAGTCTGTCGAAGCCTGAATCAAACACGGGCCGAGCGAGGAGTGCGGTATCCCATCCAGCGCATCGGATTCTCACCTGGATTCTACCCATGCCACCCAGCAACCTTGTCGGCATCCAGCCTGGAGGGTCCCTGCACGCTGGATGCCGATAACTTTGCTGGCATTCCCACGGGAATCCAGGGCCGCGCGGCACCGGAGCGGACATCATAGAGACGGATCAGCAAGTGGTCTGGAGTGCATGCAAGTCCTATGCGCAGGCGGACATAATGAATGAGAGGGCTGAGTACTTTGGAGCCATCGCCGGTCTCAAGGCTGCAAGGGAGCGCGGTTGGATAGTGGCGCTCGAGCTCTGCATGTTGTATTCGTGTGGTTGGGTGGTGGACTTGGCTGCTGGTCTGGGTGTCCATGGCGATATTGGCCGCCGCATCCGCCATCTTGTTAAAGCCGCGTAGGACCTGCGCTTGATCCTGTACACACATTTCACTCTTCATTGCACGTAAATTGGACGGCCTTGTTGCGATTGTGCTCCGCTATTGCAACTTGCGCCAAACCGATGAACATTTCGATGAAATCTATGAAGAACTACGCTTCCTGTGGTCCTTGAGCCAAGAAGTTGGCACCTTACAGCAACGTCGGCAGCACCACCCGCACCATGTCCGCTGGCGCTGGCGGTATAGCCACTGCACGATGCCCTGATCCGGGCCTTTAGGCATGAGAGCAATTTATTACGAGGCCGATCGTCGCGCGGGGTAGCAACCCAGACTATTGCGGGTGGCAAACGACCGGTATCACCCTATTTGCCAACAACACCTCAGGGAGTTGGCAAAACGCACTCGTCGGACGGCCTTTCGAGTTCCTCGATGACAGGGGCCATCAGCAAGCGGCGCACTCAAGCCGGACATCAGCCTCTTGTCTCTGCTTGCGCTTGGCCTGAAACGCGGACGACTTGACTTCCAAAACGATGTCGGGAACGTCGATGCCAATGCTTCACGGCTCGAGTGCTCGTGTTGCTTAGCCGCAACGACACGCACACATTCAGGTCCAGGGCGCGCTGATACTTGGCGTGGGCACGCCTGCACTCGGGGCCGCTGGTCCTTCGTGTGATGGAGAAAAAGAATAGCAAGTTGATCCAGATCGTGTTTCGTCCAACGAAGCGCTGTACTGTAATCGTAGGAGTCTCTTTTTTTTGTAGTTGCGAGGCCGGCTTCTGGCCCAGAACCGTTCGCCGCCAGGTGAAAACGTCTTTGCATGTGAAATATGCTGCTGCACAGCGGAAATAGTCAGCCAGACTACAGAGTATTACCGGGCAGCGACTGAGCCCGAGCGGACTTGTGCGAAAGGTCGCGAGCGCATTATAACATGAAGAGCGCGGGTTCCTCTCGCTCGCAGTCCGAGTCGGAGTCCGAGCGCGCGTGCATGTGCTGCTCTGAGTCGAAGTGGCAGATGAATGAGCGGGGCTCTGTGCAGCACAGAGTCCCTCTCACACGAGTACATCTGGATGACAAGAGAGCGAACGTACCAAATGTCCCACAAAAGCTCCAACAAATTCCTTCTGGAAGCTTTCACAAGAGATTTCTCGGGAACTTTCACAGAAAGCACGAGTAACGTTATGCAAACAGAGAGGACGTTGAGGGGATGACCTCGCTCAGTATTTTGCATCAGCCGCTGTATCTGCACATGCTATGTTCAAACGGTCATTCTATGTCTGCCAGATGTGGATGTAATCAGATCAGAAGATACGAAAGGGTCAGACTCGTGTCCAAAAGGGTGGAGAGTGGGATCATCATGATGAGACTCGGCAGTCCCTACAGCAAGTTTAGGGGTGATGTGTTCAGCAAGAATTTTGCAACTGTGCCGCACTGGAGCAAGTATGCAACATATGGTTTTTCGCACCAGCAACTTTAGGTGCAACTATAAGCGTGTCGGGCATCAAATCAGCAACTTTACTCACGGCAGCAACTCTACCGGACGGTTTTATTTCACGTAAAACCGGTACATACTGACAAGACCGGTTGTATACCGTAATAGTTTGCATATATATGACGGAGCACCTCACATAGTACTAGCTTCCGCGAAATAGTGGACGTTGGGGAGTACTGTTCACAGCACAATAGAGAACTGCTTGGGAGAGATTTCATTCCCCTTCTTGCCACAACGAGAAGGAAAACACCATGGACGGAAGGCGGCGAGCCGCGAAGCGCACCAGTTCAGGCTCCCCACCGCCAGGCATCGAAGCAAACGACAAACGTCCCCGCAAGCGGCGATCTGACGTGGCCCCACATGCTACGGACGGACGCGCGGATGCGGACTCTCTCCCCTCCAGCACGTCCGCGGCAGAGCTTTTAGCTTCCGTTCGACTGGGTGGAGAGCAACTCTCAGAGCCCAGGGGAAAAGGGGATGGCGCAACGATGGTCGACAAAACCACGCGCGATGCAATCCTCCGTCTTACAACGTTGCGCCTTGTAGTGTCTCGCCGTCAGGAGATGGAAGAGCTGCAGTCCAAGCTGAGGGAGCTAAGCCGGGCGCTTCTCGTTGTGGACAATCTCCACCGGCAACTTCAAGATCGCGTCGACCAAGATATGGCGCTAGCCGATGAGCTGTCCGCATCGTGTTGCGCTGACGACCGAGCGCGATCCACTGATGGTAACTTCTCACAATATTTCAAACTTCTTATCAACAGTCTATCTACTCCGCCTGCATCCGCGACTGCGCAAGAAAAGAGTTGAGGAGTATTGCTGGTGTTGACGCAGGCGAAAAATGCACTGTTGTTTGCCTATTCATATGGAAAAGTGACCTTAAAAATGCATTGCAGTTTACTCGTTTGTTTTTGTTATGCCGCAAAGTGGTATTGACAGCCGTCGGGATTTTGTGACTTGGAAGGCAATTGAGATTAAATGTGTGTACGAATCCAGGCACCGCGTGCGGCAATGCCAATATGCTCATGGTGCTACTACAACCTCCGTTGCAGTGCACACTGTGCATTGGCATTGGAACCAAAGCTCATTTCCGTAGAATACCGTGAGCTCTTCGTGGGCACGAACACGCCTCGTCGTAACAACTACTACGTGCCTGCTTGTGCCGTTCGACATCTCCATGAAGACCGCGGTCGGGTCACACGCGTGGTTGAGGAACCTCATCATGCTGCCGCATTTGAGAGCGTTGATACACGCGCGATCGGAGCGTTTGTGAAGGTCGTCCCGATGCAACTCCAAACGGTAACCTTCGTTCGCGGTGCGGTCGTGGCTGTTCACGACCTCAAGTGACAACTCACCCAGGTATTGACCAACAACGATACCATTGTCGATGGGTTTCGTCGTGATGAGTGTGAGTTGGTCGGTGCCCAAAGTGCGCATGATACGAAGCCCGTCGAGGTCACTTAAGCCGTTCCACACTTGCCTCTGAATGAGCAGTTTCTCTCCGAGCAAGACAGACCCAATGATCCGTTCTGGCAAGTGTGCACGCGGCATGGCGCGAGGCATTGGCACCGGCCGAAGCCATCGACTCGTGTGAACTGAATCTTCGACGGGTTGTAGTTAGACGCCAGATGCATGATGTCGCTTGGCCAATCTGCCGGCTCCAGGACTCGTTCTTGACGAGCACGCGGACGGTCCAGTGCAAGTCCGTTGCCGTTTGGCGGTGTTCCGTCCGGGAGAGTCTCCATTGATGCCTGTGGTGGTGTTGCCGGTGATGCATAGGGTGATTCTTCTTGTGATTGGGATCTCGCGTGAAGCCACTCGCGCACGTGGGCGGTTTCCAGCCACGTGCGCATACGCTCCGCGGAAGCACGTATCTCGCGCTCCCTAGGTGAGTGTGGAGTCGGTACCACAGGGTCGGGCGTATGAGTCGTTGACCGGTCGGTGTTGGTCGCTCAAAGTCGTCGGACCCCTCGAAATCGTCGGAGTCCTCGAAATCGTCGGAGTCCTCGAAATCGTCGGAGTCCTCGAAATCGTTGGATTCTTCGGAGTCAATTGTGGAAGTGCGGGGCAAGAATCGTAGCACAGCGCCTGCTAAACGATCGCCTCCACACACACCAACAGAAATAGATTCTTGGTGCTGGTGAATCGCCACTGACGTTGACACCGCTTTGGATGCCGCTGTAGGCGGTGAACCGTGGTCACTCTGCCGACCGAGTTGTCCGGGGGTTTTGCCGAGCGTTTGTGAGGCGCTCGGGGTCCAACACTATGCGATCAAGGAGACCTTTCTTGACCGGCCGTTGGTAATCACGTAGGGATCGGTCTTGCGCCCACTGGTTCTCGTGAGGGCCCGATATACGACTCGCGAGGTTCCAAACTCGACTTCTACCTGCGTATCGCTAGCACCAAGATACGATACGCGCCTTCTTCTCCTTCACACACGCCGGGTCGCTTACACCAAGATACGACTCGCGGCTTCACCTTCTTCAGCACGACGGCGGGCCAATTCCCTGCGACGTCGCCTTCCTTCGCCTTCCTCTCCTTCACTCTCGCCT
>JAADXL010000643.1:0-20310 GCA_023337755.1 Pythium aristosporum | reverse complement strand
TCTTCGGTATCGTCGTGGTGTTGCTGTCGATCTATTACTATGCGTGGGCCAAGCGGCGTCAGACGTTCTCAGCGGCCGAGAACCGCATCCTGCTTGTAGCCCACGTCATGAAGTTCAACGGCCGTCGCACGGCGGCCCACATGGGTGGGAACAAGAGCGGCTCGGGCAACAAGTCCACACAGCACAACAACACGAGCCACCACACCAACAACGAGAGCACGCACCATGGCGGTAAAGGCGACAAGGCCAAGGCGAACACCATCAGCAAGACGACGGCGGCGACGAGCAAGCGCACGGGCAAGAGCAGCGGCATGTAGCATGCGCAAGGCATTGTGGCTTGATTCGAGATTCCATACATAAGAGCTCAGCACCGCACTCGGGTCCGTGAGTGAGAGGGAGCCCCAGCAGATCGATTGGTGTTGAGAATTAACGATTTGATATCCAAAGTGAACTTCACTCCTACCTCGAGTGCACCCATTTCGTGAGCCGACAACTCTGAGAAGAATCTGCCGCCTACCTACCGCGAACGCACTGGACCGGAGCTCCAGCTCTTCAAGGGTTTGATCTGTACACATCCAACGGCGCCAAGCGACTGACGACACCCATGAAGAAAGCCGGGCGAGCCAGCTTGGGCGCCTCGCCAGTTGACGAGCGTTGAGTACTTGTCAGGGCCGATGCGCGTACGCTCGTTCTGCGTGCTCTTACAGGATACCGTCCACCTTGTCAAGATGTGGTTCTCAGTCTCCTCCCAGCCACTAGTCGTCGACGTATGCTGGCATACCATTACCACTCAGCATGCACCTCCGTGCTCCCGCTGTCGTAATGGCATTCTGTCACTGGCACGGCAGTCGCCTTTGACGGACTCAGGTTTTGCGAGTTCTCCCACTCCACCAGTGCTCGTGTCGGCGACACCTGGAAACGATACGCATGAATGAGCATCATCATTCTCAGCCTCAGACCCCGCAACTTCAGACGACGGCGACGGCACGTGGTTTGACACTTGAGCTGCAGCGGCCAGTCGCGTGAGAAACATGGAGGACACCCCAAACCGGAGTGACTCATCAGCCAGCTCTGGGTTTGCGGCCCTCGAAAGAATCTCGGCCGCCTGGGTCGCCGTGACTGCGCGTGTGGGGTGTCGCTCCCGCACCACGGACCGTACAAGCTCTGTGAGCGGACAGTGGACTCGGTGCGCCTCGTTGTTGTGCAGGCACGTACCAAAGATCGCGTGGATCACGGCCGCTCGGTCCTCTGGGTATCGCACCATCGTGCGCTGAAAGTCCTCACGTCGCACGACCGCAATCTCGACCGGTGTCACGGCGCGACAAGTCGCAGTACGTTCATAATTCATAACGAGCGCGATCTCGCCAACCGCTTGGCCTCGACGTAGCCGCGTGATCACTGTCGAGGGGTCCCCACGGACACCACCGCCGAGTAAGCGCCGACCAGTTCGCCGACTTGTCGCGAGTAGTCCCGCACGCTCAGTGTTGTCAATATTAGTACCAGTAGATCCCGAGGCGTGCTCAAAGCTGTCCGGCCCCGTCACGAGCTCGCACGTGCCCTTGTTGACCATGTAGAATTCGTCGCCCACCTCGCCGCGTCGCATGACATAATCGTCAGGCAAATAAACCCGCAGGCGTACGTAAAGCGCAAGCTGCCGCTGGAAATCGGCCGAGCAATGGCTCCAGAACGGGATCTGCGTGAAGAGCTCCATGTACTGAGTCAACACAGTCTCGAGCTGCAGCGTGTGGCTGAGATCGCGCGCAAAGCGATCGACTTCGTTGTCGAGCGACTCGTACTGGCGGTGCATGAACGCATAGTACTCGTTGATGCGTGTGCGCAACGGCGCCGGCAGTCCGAGCTTCTCCATGGTCGCAAAGACGCGCTCGGCCTTGCGCTGGTACGCCGTCTCGTTGGAATAGAAGTTGTCCACGAGCATGCCGATGTGGCCATATACGATCGCAAACACGAGCGCCCCCAGCAAAATGCTGGCCGACGCAAAGAGGTTCTCCAACGGGGTGTGTGTGTCGACACCCTGGCCGTGGAGAAGCTGCAACATGATGTAGAACGCCCTCATGTACACTGCGAACGGCTTCGCATCGGGATCCTGATCCATATCAGTGAGTGCGACCCAGGCGCACGCCATGTAGTGCACGAGAAGCAGCACGGCCTTGACGATCGCACCGACACCGAGCAAATGCGAGTACCGTGAGAACAAAACCCACGACGCGACGCCAAGCCGCCCGGAGGAGGACCGAACGCCCACAGCGAGCGAGATCCATGCAGCACGGAAGAGACGCAAGTTGTGCTCGAGACGGGGCGCGCGGAAGACACCGTGGAGCAGTACCGCGAGTGGACGCAATACTGGTCTGGCTAGATGAGTGTGCTGAAAACAGACCCGTAGCAGCAGTTTCGATGGGATGCACGAGAGAAGGTCAAACACCAACCACGTCGAGGCATAGTGCTCGGCGATCCGTCGGCGCGAGGTCTCGAGCTGACCGTTGGAAGTAACGAACGCAGTGTTGAACACGAGAAGAGTATCCACGGCTAGCACGGCAGCCGACGCTTGCTCGATGGCAGGGAGCCATGCCATGTTGAGAAGGTTCACGATCGATAGAGGCACGACGATGAGCTGCACCAGCAGACTCGTGAGCGCGAGCACACTGCGCACGCGGTTAGCACCGGACGATGGTGGCAACGGCGCGGCCACGGCGGCCAGTACTCGAAGCCAATGTGCTCGTATGTCTGTCCATGGATCCGTATGACGCCATGGCCACGACCACCAGGCGTTCAGTCGAGCATTATCAGTTCCAATCTCGTGAGCCGACTCGCCGGCTTGTCTCCCTCGCTGCAACGGGGTCCTGCTATTCTGTCGAAGCTGGAAACGCGTCACCATACTTGAGTACAACTCGTCTATTCTAGACTGCTCGGCTGCGCGCTTCTTCTGGCGGTCCCGGTGGCTCAGCACTGTCCATATCTGCGGGTTCTCACGCGCTGACGACGGGTGAGGACTGGACATGTGACTGGAGAACGCCTGAGACCGTGCGTCATGTTTCTTGGCGTCGTGAGCCATGGGGTTTGCTTTCATCGTAGATCCTGTCGATTGCTATCGTGAAGAGACTTGAGAGTGGCTTCTTGTTCCCGGAGAGAGTGAAAGACTATGTGTGGGGACTCTGCTCCTCAGTTGGGCTAAATACTGTCATGCTCGAAATACGTGAGGGTCTGATCCAGCAACTGTTGCACCTTTTGATGTGAGAGGTGCAACATAAACGTACATGCGCTGTCGCATGGTCTCAGGGCGAGACATGGTCAGGGCTTCATCGCGCGTGGCGGGTTTCGCCGTCGGGTTGTGCGGCCATTCGCTTACTCCACGTTGCTCGCCATGCCACAACCGTGTCTGTCAGATACTGGGCGAGACACGGTGTCGCGGGGGAGCCTAGGCCAATGATTCTCACGTTTGCGAACGTCTATTTAGTCTGGCCTTCGCCGTACCACCACTTCATCGAACAGAGACAACGCTTCGAAACCCGATGGTTGCAATGTTCCCAGATCTGAGCAGTCCGTCGTACGTTGTCTGGTTACGTGCTTGCGGTCAGTCGACCATTCCGAAGTTGCGTCGACGATAGATCGTTTCGGAAATCGTCTTCGCGGAGCGCGACAAACATGCCCTTCAATGCGGGTGGAATGTGCTGAGAGCACAGTTCTTCGGCGCTGATGAACCGTTTGGTGTCTTTCTCGTCAAACCGACCGGCCACGACAAACCAACAGCCGTGGTCGGCGATCTGCTTCAACGCGAGGATCATCTTGTGTTCGTCCATATCATAGTACTTCTTGTCCACGAGGCGCACGGCCGTATCAGCACCGATCACAAAGACGCAGCCGCGTAGAAGCTCGGCTTTCTTGCTGAATAGCTTGGCGTTGGTGGCAAGCACTGGCCACTTGCCCAAGTCCGAGCTCGCATCACCGACAAACTGACCAACTCGTTCCTCAACTGTCGTGGTGGCAATGCTGCCCTTATCGGCGTTGTCGACAGCGATCTCAAAGGCAATTGGCAGGTCGTCACCTCGCGTGGAGTTGACAAGCCGCTGTGCCGCGAGCGCCAAGTCGACGTGGCCCCGATGGAGGGGGTTGAACGAGCCCGACAGCACAAGTCCCTTGAACGGCAAGTCGTGCACGACCGTCGGTCGATCACCCACTTCTTGTGCGGGCAAAAAGGCAACGCTTGTCAGCTTGTTGGAAGCGAGGACGCTCAGTGGGCTTGCCTCTGTCGCATCCGCTGAACCATTGCCGAGCGAGTTAAATCGGTCCTCGCCGTTCAACGCTGCCTGCAGCTTCTCCAGCAGCGCAGCACACCCCTCTGGATCGGCACCAGCGGTCTTTGCCAGCAGATACACCACAAACTGGCCCACGAGCTGGTCTTCCTCCTCTCGAGACCGACCACGTGACTTGTCGAAATGCACGTGGAACGTCTCGCATCGCTGCTGATCGGCTCCGAACGCATTTGGCGCGACACGGCAGAGCGAGATGAACGCCTGGTTCATGCCACGGCGGTCGTAGTTGGTAGCGAGCGACGCCATGCACCCCACGCCAACCGCCGAGCGGAACCGCGCCAACGTCGCGTCCACCGAGCTCGCACTGGAGGCGCTTTTCTCACGGGCCTGATCCCAGAGGATGTCCTGCGCCTGCTTCCACGCCGACTCGGCCATTCGCTCTGCCATCTCGCGGGACACAAACTTGGGCAGCGGCGACGCGGTAGGAGAAGCCGTTGGCGAAGGGGAGTCGACGAACCGCTGGAGACTCGTGCGCGCGTACGGCACGCTGAACTGGAGCATCGTGGACGAGCTGCCGGCCCGGAAAAGCAGCGGCGCGGCCGCGACACCTCCGCCCGTGGCTGCCAGTACGACCTTGATGGCTTGGTGGGTCCCATCACGCGCATACAGCGCCGTCAGCACGCGGTCCACGGCGGCATTCATCTCGGTCATTATGAATGAGAAGAATCGACCTTCAACTCTGTCCGGATACAAGGACTGTATAGTATACTGAGTATACAGTGTCAAGGGAAACGGATATTCCGCCCTTCCAGAAGCAAAGAATGCTATCCGACCATCACCAAATGCACTTAGTTAGAAGCACATATCTTAAAGATACTTCATTTTAGTACTGGTCGATCAGCTAGTATCGGTGCTGTGTTTACGAACCTCGGATTTGAGGTTATACTGAAGTAAGGCATCCGGATACGATGCGCAGAGTGATGGTCTCTCCGCGGCTGTTTGATTTCCGTTGCGCGGCAAAGTCGGCCACACTTCCACAAAAGGGAAACGAGCGAGCGGACGCCGCCCCCGGAAAAGCAACACCACGTGAATATGGCGCAGTACGGCAAGGCCTCATACTGGGATGAGCGCTACACCAAGTACGTCTCTATGATGAGGAGGTGGATGGTCTGGGAACGAAGCGTGGGGGCTGAATGGTCGTATCTGGCGGCGATCTTTGTGTAGGGATTCGGAGCAGTTTGACTGGTACCAGCGATACGGCGGCATCAAGGACCACCTGACGCAGCATGTCAAGAAGACGGACTACATCCTCATGTCGGGCGCTGGCAACTCGCGTTTGTCGGAAGAGATGGTCAATGACGGGTTCCAGAAGATCATGAACATCGACATTTCCGAGATCGTGATCAAGCAAATGACGAGCAAGTACGAGGACCGCGTGGAGCAGTTGCTCTGGCAAAAGATGAACGTGTGCTCGCTCGAGTTTGCGGACGAGACTTTTGACGCTGTCGTCGACAAGGGCACGATGGACTCGATTCTCTGCGGCGAAGGCTCGACCGCAAACGTCGCCAAGATGTGCCAGGAGATCTACCGCGTGCTCAAGCCAAACGGCGTCTACGTCGTCATCTCGTACGGCGTGCCCGACAACCGATTGAGCTACCTGGAGAACAAGGAGCTCAACTGGAACGTCACCATGCACACTGTGCCCAAGCCCACAGTGAGCGCCGTCCAAGTCTCGGAATCGGACGCCAATGCCGTCCACTACATTTACGTCTGCCAGAAAGGTGCGAAAGCCGAGTAGAATTTAAGCACAACTCGAGTTCCAACAAGCGAGAGAGAGAGAGAGAGGGAGAAAAGATAAGGTACAGAAACCGACAGTATACACCCACCGCAAGTGTGGTTCTCGACGTGTGTCCCATAGACCCCCAAGAATCAGGCTTACAGAAGAGGAATATGTATTGTGTCGACCTCTCCCTCCCAGAGGCACTTTCAACTGCATACAAATCGAGTACATCACGGCTCGACCACGGCTTACTTCTTGAGTGTGACGATGGCGAGGTTGATGAAAGGCGCGAGGAAGTAGACGATAACCATAAACGCCACGCAGCAAAGGCAGCACATGATGCGGTTGCAGATGGACGGACCGAGCAGGTCGTTGAAGACCTTGAACGGGTTGAGCGAGAACGAGAGACGGCCCGCCGGTGGCGGCAGGTACGGCGAGTGGTTGGGCGAGTTGCGGCCCTGCCCCACGCCCTGCTGCTTGGCCTTTTCCATGGGCACGAGTTCCATGGACACACACACTTCGCCCATGTACTTGCGCTGCTGGGTCTTGTGGTCGACCTGCTCGAGCTTCATCCACTTGGAATCCGGCGGATCGCTGTCGTCCCACAATCCCGTCGCCTCCTTGATCTTCCGGACGGCCGCATCGTCGTCCGACGTGCTCTTCTTCTTCTTCTTCTTGGTCTCCTCGTCGTCTTCGAAGAACTGCAGAGGGCCCTTGAGCTTGTACGCCTTCTGGAAGAAGGCGCCAAGGTCCATCATGTGCTCGCCGATCGCATCGTTGGCGGTAAACACATCCTTGTCCCAGCCTTGAATATGGAAGTACGGGTACTTGGTGTTGGGCTGCTTGTGGCCAAGCGTGACGGGGAACTTCATGCGCCAGTTGAAAGATCCCTTGCCCTTCTTGGCACGCCAGTGGATGTCCGTCTCCTGGAACTCCGAGCCTTCCATCCACACACGGAAGAAGAGATCGTTCATGTCCTCGGCTTCGTCAAACGACGGCACGTTGCGCGCCTTCCACACAATCACACGCAACTCAAATTCGACCGGAGGCGGCAGCGAAATGTCGATCGGCGGGTAGTCGTGGGCCTGCGCCGGCGACAAAATGTCGACCCACATCTTGATCGTGCCCATGGGTGCCTTGGAAGTCGGGATCGTCAGCGTGCGCGTCTCGAGAGGCTTCAAGCGGAGGCGGTTGGCCGTCTCGTACATCTTGCCCATGTCCTGCCAGCGCTGGTCAAACAAACGGTCTTCGAGATCGATCGTCGTACTACCAATGAGATCGTCACCGCCAATGAGGTCAAAGTCCATGGCGTCAATCTTGAGCAACGAAGCACCCGGAAGATTGGCGCTCAGCACAAACATCTTGTAGAAATCTGGGTCGGTCGTGTCGTCAATGTAATTCTTGCGGTCGTCCACCTTGGCCTTGCCCAGTGTGAGCTTCAGGTACGGGTCCGACTTGCCGGGACGCCCGTTGAGACCGAGATCCATGGGCGCAAAACCCATACCGTCCAACACGTACACGCGAATCTCGTACGGATGCACCTTGAGCAGACGATCAATGTCGATCAGGGGCCTCTCGTCTTCGCGTTCCATGATGCGAATGAGACCCTTGAAGTACCCACCGACTTTGTAGATGCCACCAGTCGTTTTGGGTGCCTTCTTGGAGAACGGATTAATCATGGCCATGAGCGATGGCTTGTTCTGCTTCTGACCAATGTGGAGTGCGTACTTCTCAAATGGCGTCGTCTTGAGCTCATTCTCCAGTTCGCCCTCGAGCAGTTCGCGATGCTTGAGGTACTTGCGCTGCGTATCATCCTCTTCGCCGGTAGTCGTCGATTGGCGCGACGCAGCATCGTTAAAGTTGGACGGATCATTCGGGTCAAAGTCGACACCCATGCTCTTGAGCGCACCAAAGACACCCGCGCCGTTGTCCGTTTCCGGGTACGGGTCTTTGCCTTCGCCCTCCATGAGTGGCGTCTCCTCGCCCACTTCTGCCGACTCGAGTTCGATTTCCGCGAACCCGTCCGACTGCGGTGGCTTGTAGTGCGGTGACCACGGAATCTTGGTGGTCATCTCGATCGAGGCACTGCCAATGATGGGCGTTTGGAACCCACCGAGACGCGTGTCCTTGACGATAATGTTGAGACGAGGCGCAAAGTGCGCATTCTCCGGGAGCTCGACTTCCTTGACAATGCGCTGCAAAAAATTGGGGTTGCTTCCGGACGGGCGTTTCGAGCGTTCCGTAATCATCTCCTGCGACGCATGGTCCTTGCCACCGAGAATGAATTCCACAAATGGCAGTTGGATCGGCAAGAACTGGAACGGCTCCATGCTGCGCAGACCCAGCACGGTTAGCTCGAGGTAGGCCTTGCGCGTCTTCGGCACGATGGTCGTGGACAGAGGCACTTCTTCGTCGGGGAATTGCTTTCGAATAAGCTCAATGGACGCCAAGATCTCGCCTTCAGAGTCACCGGGCTCTTGGAACATCAAAGGATACCACCGCGGGTTAGGTAGTTGGCTCAACTTGCCACTGGAAAGCTGGGCGGAAGTTCGCACGTGAGCCTCCGACATGTTGAGTGCAACCAGTCCGACATAGTCGTTCGAGTCGAAATCGTCGTGGTCCATGACGCGCAAAAGCACTTGCGGCGCGTACTTGAGGTCGGGCAGATTGACATCAAAGTAGAGCGTCTCGTAGTACACGGGGTCACGCGTCTTCTTCTTGCGGCTGGTTTCCTTGGGCTTTTCGGCCATGCAGCGCACGACCAAGTATGGATCCAACAGGCCGTTCGAGTCGGCAGGTGGGAGCCGTCGTCCTTGGTACACGTGGACACGCACTTGGTACGGCGTGCGCTTGTTGACGAGCTCGCGGTCCGCATGGTTCATCCTTACTTTCTCCGCCTCCTCTTCCGTACCGAACCCCAAACGAACCAGAACGTTGCCAGGAAACTCGTCATCGCTAAGAGCATCCAGTGCCGGGTCCTCTTTCATCGAAACCCACTCGAGATCACGCTCAAAACCACCGCCTTCGATCAGCTCCTTGGCCGTGAACCGCTTGTAGCACACGGCGCGACGCGAATCGCCATCGCCCTTGCACAGATACAAGAAGATGTCGGGAATCTGGGACACGTCCTCGGGCAGCAGCATGCGCTCGCTTTCTTCCATGTTATTCCACTCGACCAATCCCTTGATGTTCTTGGCACGCTCCGACCTGATTTCGTTGAGGCCAAGCGACATGACGAGCTGCATCTTTGAGTTCTGGCCGAGATGCTTGGCGCTTGTGAAGGTAGGGATCTCGCTGCCCCATACGAAATGCGCGCGCATCTTGTAGATTCTCATCTTGGGGTAGAGATCTAACGGCAGTTTCTTGACGTTGCGCTTCTGGTTGCTTTCGTCAAACTCATTGTTGTCATTGTCCAGGATTCGAAGCGTCATGAGCACGCGACCACGATACGTCGTCGCCAAATCTGGCAGCTTGTTCATTTGCTTCTTCGACGAGTTCCCGACGTCGACCTTGTTGTTGACCGGGGCACCGTAAATGTTTGCCCAGAGCGGACCGATGCGGCCACCCATAGCCTTGAGCATCTTGATGCTCTGGAAAATGTGGCCCACGACTTCGTCGCTACCGACACGGTCCCAATCGTAGACGCCAATCGAAATCTTGTCCGCCATGGACGGCTCGCGCATGACGAGCAGCAGTTCTTCGTTGAAGCTTGGGCTCAGTTCGTGGCGAGCACCTTTCTTCGATCGCACGCGCGACCGAATTGAGTCACCACCAGCGATGTTGGCCTTGACGTACGCATCCAACCCGCTCTTGCCAACAACGGTAAAGTCCATGGGCGGAAGCTCTTCGGCCTTGTGGATCGTAAGGGCTACAAATCGCACGTTCTGCGTGACGGTCGGCGGCATGAGCACATTCCCTTCCATGTCGTCGCTGGCCGCACCGGGACCAAACGGCGACGGCGGTGCCACGAGCTTGTCGCCGGGACCGACGACAGTGACGGACGCACGCAAGTACCCTTGGATGCCTTGGTTCACCGTGTTGGTGTCGTCAATGAGCCCGATCCAGACGTTCGCGAGCTGGTGGTTCTTTTGCGAGTAAATGTACGAGATATCGAACCGCGCCGTACCAATGAGCTCTGCGCGCTGAAGAGTGTTGGCGTCCATGACGCTGAGCTTGACAAAGCCCATTTCGACCTCGGCCTTGTCGAGTCCGCGCGGCGAAAAGATAAGCAGGTCGTCCCAGACGCAGTTGAGCACTTGCTTTTTCACGGCCGTCTTTTGGACTTCTCCCAGGACTTCGACATACACAACCGGGTCCGACGTACCGGTCGAGTCCTTGGGCACCAAGTCGCGCGCTTCAATAATGTGCACTTGGACAACGTAGTCGCCCGACTTGATCTCAAAGGCGCTCAGTTCTGCGAGCGTCTCTTGGCGCTTCTTCTCTCGCTCCTCTTCCTCAGCCTTGCGCTCCTCTTCCGACTTGTTGTCCTTTTCCGAAAAGTCAATATCGACGCCGTCGTCTTCGTTCGAGTCGTAGTCGGCATCCGGTCCGCCAACCTTGAGCGTTTGCTTAATGCGACCAAACACGGACGTGTCTTTCTTCTTGGCCGCGATCTGCTGCGCTTCGGGATCAAACGTCCAGAGCAAGCTGACCGTGATCGTGCCGCGCTCGAGCTTGTCCTTGCGGCCTTTCTTGTCGAGCAGCTCGAGCATCATGGTCTTTTCAACGTTCGGCTGGATCTTACTCAGTTCGATGGAGGCCGAGCCCATAAAGTCGTTAATGGTCGTGTCATAGTCTTCGACCACGAGCGACAGCGTCGTGTTCAAGTTGGTCGCAAAGAACCCGAACCGCTCGTTCCACTGTGGACGCAGCGTCTTCTCCTTGGTGCTCGACTCGTGCCTTTGGCCGTTCATCGTGAGCTTGACCAGTGGGTCACTCGTCTTGCCGCCGTCCATGGCCAGCAAGTCCTTGCCCGAGACAAGCGTCACGTAGAGAAGGTTGGGGTCCGAGCTGGAGCCCACGGCCGCACTCACAGACGATGCCATGGCCGACGCGCCCCTGCCAAACAGCGACGACGACGACGGCGCCGCGGCCGCCGAGCCAAGCGGCATCGACGGACCCGACGACGACGGCGCGACACTCTCGAAGATCACGTGGAGCTCGCCGCGCGCGTCCTTTTTCATCTTCTCGTGCTTGATGAGTTGGTACCAATTATCGAGCTAGTACATGTAGACAGAACAATCCAACAAGTTAGTGTTTCTTCCTTTTGTCATAAGCCCATTTAGCCAACAAAGCAGAGAAACACGTACGGGCGTCGCGCATTTGCCGGCAAAGAGCGCGATCGGGATATCGACGACGCCCAAAGGGTCGTCGCTGCCAAAGAACCCGTCCGAGTCGGCGAGCAGCAAGCGCACGGTCGTCGCGAGCCGCAAGTCGAGCTTGTCGCCAATGGTAAACGACTCGCCCCACACGGGCGCCAGCGTTTTCTTGATGACCTTGGTCTTGAACGTCCCGGCCTCGGGGATCACGTTCCCCTTGGAGTCGAGCAGCGTCATGGTCACGTACGGGTCGCTGAAGCCGTTGCTGTCGGCCGCGAGCACGTCGCGCGCCTCGACGATCTTGACCACGACCACCTCCATGCTGCTTCTCCGTTGGTGATTTCCCTTTGGGGAGAGAGAGCAACCGTTGGCGAGTTGGGCAGTTGGGGAACTGTTGGCGACCGAGCCGTTGGAAGTTGGAAGTTGGCGACCGTCTTGGACGCCAAATCTCCAACAACAGTCGATCCGTTTTGGTGAGGAGGGGAGGGACCTGCGTTGGGTGCGGAATGGGCGAAAACCTGATTTCTGGCGTCAGACCTAGATTCAGCTTATGAGCAGGTTGTTATGCAGTCCATCCAGGCGGGTTGTACGCTAAATTAGGATATATCGCATCAGCTCAAGGAAATATCAGGTTCAGCGCTGATTTAGCCAATCAGCGTGTAGTATTCGGGAGAGAGTCAGGCCTTGCGCATGTTGCGGGATTCCCGTCGGTTGGGTTCACGCCCCTTTGTCTCCCCAAGAGACAGGGGCGGATGTTCTTCTATCAATCCCGGATTATCAGTTTGACCCGGGTCAACCAAAACCCGGGTTTTCAACTTCAACACGATTTGGACCCGCACCAATGAACCCGGATCGTCAACTTCAAGAGTACATTTTACGGCATCCATGATATGGATACGGTATTTTTGGAGTTGACAGGGTTACAGTAGTGTACAAATGTGAGCTTTCGCCAGCGAGTGGTGCCGGTGGGCGGTCTTCCTGCCCGTGTTTCTTGTCGTTGTGAGTCGCCCAAAGGGTGTGGAAGGCCACGAACCCGGGTGTGAATCCAAATTATCATCCTGCACAAGTTAGCCGTTGGCACACGGGGGTGCGACTGCTACTGCCCCACTTGAACCCAAGGGATCCGTCCAAGGGCGTCGGCCTCTGAATGAGTCAGGCCCAACGCGCATGCGTGCGTTTGAAGGGGACACTCGATGTGTTGGCTTCTGTCGTCTGCGTCAGATGCAGCCGGCTCACACCGTGTGAGGATCAAGAGAGATGTCAAATCTAAACAGGATACATCCGTTCTTCAGCTGTAACTACGGTAGAAGATATCGAATGCTGAAGAGAGTTGCAAACAATTCCTTGGAAGGAAAATATCGAAACACCCGTACCTGTATGATGTGTGGTGGAGAGCGAAGGCGGATCGCTCTGTGCACGGAGGGCCAGGTACACTGACCACTTTTTCCAGGGCTTCGGCTCGTTTCTCATCAGCGAACCGTTCGGTTGGTGATACCGTACCACCAGAAAGGAGACTTTACCTCATATTATCAAACTCACTGCAGCCGTTTGTCCAACGTTTACTGTACGCAGAGTAAGTACGCACGAGTATCCAAATGAAGAGATTATTGAGAGACTGTTCGGATAGCAAGATGTCCGTTTCTCAGTCCCCTTCGACCGAGCGAATCGCATCCGACTGTATCGTAAACTCCAACTACCCACCAGGGGGCGTGAATCTTCCATTCGGCAAGGCTAGCCGTACATTAGTTCTGCTAGAGTGCTAGAGTAGCAGAAGAGAAGTTCACGCAATTTGAAACCCCCTGGCTCTCAAACGTTCTCCTCTTCCTTACGAGGTCTTCCACTCCGCCTGTACAGTATCTAGCTGCACTGCCTCGTCCGCAGCAGCTTGCTGTGGGACAGAGTCCAAAGCCATGGCCACACGCGAGACGGCGAGGAGCGGCAATGAAGCAGGCAGCCAAGGATCGGCTAGCTGCTTCTCGGCAGCCCCGCGCATGCCCGAAGTCGACGGTAGCATCGCACTCGTATGAACCTCGCAACAGATCCTGAATCACTCAAGGATCTCGATAGACAGAGGAAGATAGAACCACAAATAGTGCACGATCCTTCCGCGAGTCTTCGCATCCACCGCCAGACGCAGCCGTTTCAGAGTGGGGAATTTTGCGGGCCAAGAAGCACCCAATGCTCGGTCTGGGATACACTAAACAACGCAACCCCCATGAGGCCGACATCCTCGTACGTCGGTTTCATTGGCACAGGAAGAGCGGAAGGCTTAGGCGGAGTGCTCTTGCATTCAGTTGTCTTTTGAGCAGGAGGGTGGCGATATAAATGGCTCGCGTGTATACTTGAATTTGTATCCTGCCAATCTTATTAGAAGCCAAGAGCGAAAGAGAGGAGAGAGCAAAGGTAGCCGTTGGATGAGGCGCCTCTTGGAGGGCGTTTTCTTGCTTCCACTCCCCGCTCGCCATCCACGGACGCGGGCCTTCTCAACACAACGCCAGCATCGCCCTCCAGTCCTCAAAACCGAAACTCGCGAGGCTAGAATCGAGACAGAACGAGAGACAGGGGGCGATGAACGTGGATCGGTGGGCCTGCACGTTTACAGCGTCCTCTGCATGTACTCATCAGACGCTGTTCCGAGGCGAGTATCAGCGCACGAACCGCGTCAACAGAACCAAGGTATTCCATCCACCAAGACCAGAACAGGACCACTATTCAATACCGTCTGACTCAGCGTGGACACTCTTGCCATTCTTTCCATTAGATTGTGCGCTGCTTCCCGCACTGCTGTCCGCGCCACAGGCAGCGCAGCTACTGCGGCACGACGCTGCTACTGAGCGTCACTGGACCGGCGCACCTCGACGACCACGATCTCCAAGTCTTCGCGCGGTTCCGCACCGAGCAAAGCAACGCTGTCCACTCGGGCGACGTGCTCCCACGAGAATTCATCTCCGAGTCGCTCCAGTCGACGCAGCGCCCGACGGCCGAGTGGGTCTCGTCCCGTGTGGCCTCGCGATCCAGTGGATCGTGGGTCTTGGAGATCAACCCAGAGGCGAAGTGGTTGTACGCGTGGGACAGCGGCGCAACCAAAGCCCAGCGGCTCACTCGCCACCTCCTCGAAGCGATCGTCGTCACACCACGACCAAGCCACGACGATCTCCAGGTGCTCGCGACGGCTCGTTCACCGACGTTTACGTTCGTGTCCTTTCGCCGTGCGGCCGACAACGAGCTCTCGTCGCCCGATCAGTCGCTGCTGTTCCGGGCGTTGACCTGGGAACTCCATCAGCGTGCCAGGCCTCGCCCTGCCGCCCATGACACAGCCGCTGTCCACCCGATCAAGCGACCACCACCAGAATCATTCGAGGAGAGTGGAACGTTTCCACCCACCAAGAAGGCAGTTGTCAGCCGAAACCCTCCAACAGTCGAACTTGTCACGAACCGGTCGTTCCGCGACTCGCTTGGGTTGCTTCTTGCCTGGGTCCTTCGCCTTCCAGCGAGACGACTCGAACCCATCCTCCCATCTCTCGAAGCTGACATCCTGGACAGGGGACGAGACCCCAGACAGCGTAGCCAACAGCGATCTACTTCACGTCCAGGTGCAGTGTGTGTCGCCGCGCAGCTTGTGTGGTGGCTTCGTACTGACGAACGAGTGGAGGACGAGCTCCACGCCCACGCAAGTCACGCCGTGTGCTGGCTGGGCAACCCCGCCGCGTTGCAGCGAGCGTACGACCAGTGGCTCAATCGTGTCTACCAACGATGCAACACGTTCCTGGAAACCCACGCATGGACTTGGACCGAGCTCTGCACTCACATCCCGGACGCGGAGGCTCGTCCCCCGTCTCACAAGGCTCGCCATGCGCTGGATTACCACAGCTTCGTCTCGGTCGTTCGTCAGCTCGTGGTCATCGGATCCTCTAGTCGTCGTCAGGTGCCGCCGGGGCGGCGTGGCAGGCGTGTGTGGACTTGCTCGGTCCAGAATATAACCGTACGACCCCCAGGCACGCGCGAGACCACGGTGTCTGCGCTCGATCTCTTCTCGATCGATTCGCTGTTTGCTTTTTGGATCCAGCTCTGCGTGGTTCGCGTGAATATCACCATGCAGGCTTCGGGCACGGCCTGCCTTCGCGTCCAGTCCTCCGGCTCTGACCACCCAGGTCTTGCGCTGCTTTTAGACTGTCGGCATCGCTGCTTTGCGACGCTCCCGCATGGTGAGTCGTCGCTCGGGGCTTCGATTTGGAGTGGTCTGTCGATTGGCGACTACGTTGGCTCGATCGCACGGTCAGTCGAGGGTTCGCCAGTCGTTCGAGTGACGTTCTACGCGTGGCCGAGAGACGATCACACGATCACCAGCGCGTATCGCAGCCAGTGTGTGCTCACGTTCCCACACGATGATACCCTCATCCGCGTATCAGTCCGTGTCGAGCGAGGAGCCATCGCTCGGCGAAGCTCGACACTGCTGGAGACGCTACCCTTGCAGGAGAAGCTCGCGCTCGTGGATGATTGGCGCAGCTGGGTAGACTTGCACGTGCCGTATCGACCGCTCTTGTGAACGACTCGTACTTTGTGGGCTCGAACAGAGAAAATCAACGAGCCATTTCACGCACACCTCTGAACGGCTCCATTTGGCGTCCGTCCGTCCACTGAAAAGATATACAGTGCGAGGATCTCTGCTAGATCCTGTTGTTGAGGGATGTGGTGAGCGTTCTGAGGTGGTAGACGCTTCGATCGGGGAGAGAAACAATCCATGTGTGTCGGTGATAGTGGGAGGAGAACGGAACCGGCGGGAAATGGGTTGGTTTGGCGCGTCCCATGGTTGACGAAGAGAGAGACAGACATGCTACACTCGGTACTGTATGATGCCACGTTAGCTTCTTAGAAAGCCGAGGGGACTGGAGCTTGAAGAACCTCCAGTCCTCTCGCTCTCTCTGACTCAAAATCTGCGGAGAGAAAACAATACAGTTACGGCAGCATGCAGCAAACCACACCCTGTTTGAAGTTTCACGAGACCTTTTCTACGCACATGGATGGGCTCGACGTCAACATATCCATTCCCCAAAGCGACGATCACGCTCAATTGTTGGATGTTGCCTGCCGTAAAATCAAATCAGCGAGAGGTGGATCGTGGGGAAAGTCTCACTTATCCAATGGTGGGTTCATCAACGATCAGAATCTTCTGCGAGGACTGCCTGCGAGGCCCACGTTGGGGCTGATGAAGATAGCTCACACTGTATCTCGATATTTCTTCACCACTCTGTGCTTGAGTAAACTGCACTAAATCTGCTGGATATGCCATAAAGCCTCCATAATGCCGGTTTGTTATGGTCTCTGCACAGCGTTCCACCATCGTAAGAAGGGTCCATAATGACTCATTGTTTTAGAATTCGACGAGAGTGGGGTGGTGGAGGCTGCACGTGGTCTCATTTTGATGAGCGGACGTGTGGTTCAAGAAAATCCACACGTTCACGCACTACAGTACGTTGGAAAAGCCGCCTCACTGATCAGTTTCTCTCACGCACCTCCCCCACAGTGGGGCCCTCTCGCCGTCATAAAAAAGTTCATGAAGACTCCCTCAAGTGTTTTTTTCTGCCTCCCCCCCCCAGTCTCTCCCTGGATTTTTCTTGAACCGTGATGTTCCCTGGGAGTTCAGTGGACAGTCAGCCAAGACTCGTGTCTACCACGGGACTTCTTTCCAAGTCCCCACATTGTGTGTGTGGGCCACAACCCACGAGGGGGATCAGTCAGGCACGATCTTTTGACAGTGAGAGGCTCAATTGGGAAGTCAAGATGAGTGACTTCAGCATCGGGTGTGCGTTCGTGGTGCCGCCATCGACCGACCACGACTGCCACCAGCACGGCTTGTTTCGCGCCGAGTACCAGCGCGCGAACCGCATGCACGGCGTCAAAGTGAGTTCCCGACAGTTCCCGAGCGTCTCGACAAAGCTTCACTCACGTATTTTGTTTCTCTGCCGATAGATATTGCGGTGTTTTCCGCACTGCTGCCCCGGCCACAAACCGAGAAGCTACTGCGGTCGGTCACTCTTCCTCCGCGTCTCAAGCGTCGGTGGGAGCGCACCCTGCGATGTGGCACAGCTCCAGGCTTTCGGGCGCTTCCGGGAAGAACAAAGCGAACCTCTCCATGTCGGGGATCGGCTCCGAGCGGCCGACGTCGAATCGTCGCTTCAATCATATCTGAATCCGACTGGCGAGTGGGTCGCCTCGATGTTGGTGTCCAACTCGGCAAGGCAAGGGCTCTTTGAGATCAATGCGTCGGCGCGGTGGGTATACACGTGGAGCAGCGGTGCATCCAAGGAACAACGCCGCACGTCCCACGTACTCGAGGTCGCCGTCGTGCGTCCGATCGGCAACTCGCTCGAGATCCTCACGACTACCACGTCGCCACCGTTCACGATCGTCTCGTTTCGCCGAGCGACCGATGCTGCCGCGCACCAATCGCTGTTATATGACGCGCTCGCCTGGGACCATCAACACGGAGAAACCCTCCACGGCCTTGCCCGTCTCCCAGCGAGTCTAGCCCAACTCCACGACGACCAGCGCGTAGCTCCTCCCCCTCCTCCCTCACTTGCGCAGCCCACCGATTCACGAAGAGAGAACATCGCTTCTCCTCCACCGGCGACCGCTTTGTTTGTCCATGCGATGAGTCGGATCTTTGCGTGGGTCATGCAACTGCCAGCGACTGAGCTCACCCCCAGTGCCATCGAGTGGATCGCCCACCAGAATGCTACCGCCGCCAGGGTATCCAGCGCCCTGCCACGGCAACTTGCCACGCAGCTCATTTGGCGGATGCAGATCGTGGCAGACGCCGCCTTGGACGCCTGTGACGTGGACTACCAATCGGCCGACGTCGTGCTGGACCTGCCTGCGATGTCGGACACGTACGAACAATACACAATCGAGCTGCAGAGACAGTGCGAGGATCTCATGCTGGGCAGCGTGTGGACGTGGAGGACGCTAGCAACCGCTCTAGCCGAGACCACGGCGCCATCGACAGCATTGCCTTGTCTCCACCCGTTCTCGTGGACGAATTTCGTCGCAAGAATTTGCCAGCGAGTGGTTCAGCAGCAGCGACCCTCACGGCGCCTCTCTATCAGTGGTTTCACTACATCCGCTCGATGGACTTGCCGTGCGGATGCCGTCAGGGTCTCTCTGAGTGGACGACCGGGGTCTTCCAAGACTCTTGTGGAGATACTCTCTGTGGGCGGGTTATTTGTATTTTGGACCCAGCTCAGTTCGCTGTCCGTCGAATGGACCGTGTCACACCTGTATGTCACGTCTACCGCTCCTAGCGTCTACCAAGACGAGTCAAGCCGCCCAGGGCTTGTGCTGATTCTCGACGGTCACGACCGATTTTTCACGACGTTTCCACACGGCGAGCCGACCATGGGCATGGCACTTCCCGGCGCGTACACCATGGGCGATTACATAGGCTCTTTCCATGAAGACGGATCCGACGTGCAAATCCACGTGACAACCTTCGTCTGGCCCAGCGATCGCCACCGCGAACGACCTGAAGCGTACCGTTGGCGGTGGACGTGGACGTGCTCGCGGGATCCCGAGATCAAGCAGGAGCACTCGCTGAATGCGGCACTTCACATCGACGTCGGGATCGTCTGCTCGGACGCGCCGCTCGAGACCATGCCGCTCCGCCAGAAGCTGGATCTTGTCGACGATTGGAGCGAAATGTACCACGCACTACTGCCATACACGCTCGATTGAATACTCCTAAGAAACAGTGCCGGAGCCTTTTTGTATGAAGGGTATACTGTGAAGAGCCTGGCAGTCGGATACCGAGTCAGCATTGTACAGTACACGTCCGCATAGAAGAAAATCGGATCGAGCGATTTGACGCATGGCCAGCTGTGCATAACCAGGTCGTCCTGGTCTCGGTGCCTTAAACAAATGCGGCGCCAAACACATGCCACTTGAGTGATATGGTGAGCAATCGTACAAGGAATGGAAGCGGAGCCGTCCCTCGCGGCACTAACCGATTTCAATTCTAAGTTCCTCACCACGAGCAGGGCACATGCACCTTTGACGATTGGCTCGCCACTGTAGGACCAGGAGCTCAGGCGCATAACAGACATTGCGATGAGTAGCGGCCACAAAACCAGCGGGCGTATCGTTGAATGCCCGAATGAGATGCTTGAGCTCTGGACCGATGATCAGCGGCAGCGACGCCGCAGCACGTCCCCAAGGTCACGTCGTATGCCTACACCCCGGCTCCGGTGAGAAGCGCTACCGGCACTGATGCGGGGACTCCCCAACATCACCGCAGAGCTCCCGTCTTTAGAGACCAGGTAGGGAAACATGGTATTCGTCGGTGAGACCGTCTGACTCAGACGTGGAAACTCACGAGTGTGTTGACTTCGAAGGTTTTATCGAACGTTCCATATTTTTTCGAACAGTGGTATTACCAGTATTGTGGTAACCAATATCTGAAGGTGGAGGCTTGAACACTGGCGTTGGCAGGAGTCACTACACCGCAGATCAACGACTTTCAACGTTCTAACTCGCCGTTGCGGCTGAGGAGCTTTCTTGCATGATTACTATATATTCAAAAGCTACAGTCCGTTGCTCGGACGTCAGACCGCCCCGTCTCTCATTTCCTTGGCTCACCAGCCGCTGCTCTTGCCCGTGCGCTTGCTCGTCGCGGCCGTCGTCTTGCTGGTTGTGTTCGCCTTGGCCTTGTCGCCTTTACCGCCATGGTGCGTGCTCTCATTGTTGGTGTGTCGACTCGTGTTGTTGTGCTGCGTCGACTTGTTGGCCGAGCCGCTCTTGTTCCCGCCCTTGTGGGCCGCCGTGCGACGGCCGTTGAACTTCATGACGTGGGCTACAAGCAGGATGCGGTTCTCGGCCGCTGAGAACGTCTGACGCCGCTTGGCCCACGCATAGTAATAGATCGACAGCAACACCACGACGATACCGAAGA
>JAADXL010000642.1:0-20326 GCA_023337755.1 Pythium aristosporum | reverse complement strand
GGTCCGTACTCATGACTGCTTGGCTGCCTACTGGATATGTAGGATTGCTCTTTTCCTGTAACCCTTCCGGTAAATCTCCCGACTCGGAGTGATGCATTGCTCCTGTGCTTGCAGCATGATTGTCACTACTACGACTATTCTGTTCAACGTTCTTACCACATCCACTTAACATCAGACTGCCTGTAATCACCGTATTCAGCAATATCATTGTGTACTTTTTCATGAGGTGCTCTCCTTTGGGTTTTCGATTTGTACACCTATAATATACCCCATATGGGTATATTCCAACCAAGATTAGTATCTTTGTCTAATACCGGTTTCTCTCAAGAGGTAAATAACATACGAAAAACCTCCGATTTTTCGGAGGCCTTCAGTATTTTAGGTATTTGATTCAGACTTCAAAAATAGGGTCCAAGATGATGCTGTTTAATTGACCTGGCTCAATGATTAAGCCATTTCTACAGAAACATTGACATTGCCTTTGATCGCTTTGGAATATGGGCAGTAGTCATGGGCAAGTTTGACAAATTTCTGTGCTGTCTCCTCATCCAGACCGAGAATTTTAACTTCCAGATCTACTTGAAGCTTCACCCCGTTATCTGCAGGGTCGGTAACAAGCATCACCGTAGCAGATACCGTGCTTCTTTCAATTTCAACTTTGTGTTTCTTCAATTGAAACTCCAGCGCAGAATTAAAGCAAGCACTGTACCCCGCTGCAAACAATTGCTCCGGATTCGTAGCTGTTGTTACTTTGCCTCCCAATTCAGGTGGAGCAGCAACATCGAGCATAAATACGTTATCCGGCGATTGTACGATCCCTTGGCGCCCACCTGTATTGATGACTGTAGTTTCATATAATGTTTTCATTTGTATCGACTCCTCAGTATGATTTTTTGTAAAGATGATAATTTTTATTTTGCCAACAATTAAATTGTACACAATTTAATTGTGTTTGTAAATACTTATTCTAATATAATAATAATCCGTCTATGTGGTATGTTCCCTTTTAGTAGACAAAAGAAAAAAGATATCTGATACGCTGGGCTTAATTTTGTTGATCGAACCAAAAAAAATAAGCAACCATTCCCCGATGGAATAAGGGGCAATGGTTGCTGCATAATTGATGAATGTCTAAGTTATTGACCAAAAAGTTGAAATTTACTTCGTCTTTACATCCTATCTTTTACATTTTCTTCTCGAAACCCTCCATGGGTGCAAGCGAATTCTGATAGTCATTTCCCTCTTGATTGTCGGTAGTGAAGTGCATGACCTCCCGAAACGAACCTTCCAGATACGTCTGCATTGCCAATGGAATGCGCAGTTCATCCATATCAGACGGGGAAATTTGGTAGCGAATGCTAGCAAGGTCACCTGCTTCCACCTTCTGCACCCATTTCGGCTCGCGTATCAATTCCCGTCCGAGTGCCGCCAAAGTTGCCCCGGCGTTGATAACCTCTTCCGCGTCTTCTGGCCGCTCAATCGATCCGATGCCAATCAGAGGCTTTTTGTGATCCAAAACCCGGACGAATTTGGTTAAGATCGGCTCCTTGTCATCGGGTTGATTTAATGATGTACGTTTATAGCTCCCCATCGACAGATGAATGTAATCAACCCGAGTGTCTGTCAGAGCCTGGGCAAAAGCCAAGGAGTCTTCAAGTCGGATGCCCGGCATATGAATTTCTTCCGGTGAAATCCGGTAACCGAGGATGAAGGGTTTATCCGCATGGGCATCGATAACCGATGCCACCTCCTGAATGACCGCCAACGGAAATCGCATGCGATTTTCAAAGCTGCCGCCCCACTGATCGATCCGTTGATTGGAATTCACAGAGAAAAATTGCTGCAAAAGATACGTGTTGGCCCCGTGAAGCTCTACCCCGTCAAAACCGGCTCGAATCGCCCGTAAGGCTGCTCTGCCGAAGTCCTTAATAATGCTTTCGATTTCCTCAGATGTCAATTCGCGCGGTGTCTCCGAGTCTTTTGGATGCGCGGCAGCGATTGAGCTCGCACTGGTTGGTTGAACACCTCTTAGCGTTTTGGAATTCGTTTTGCGCCCTGCATGAAAGATTTGCACAATCGCTTTGGTCCCGTCTTTCTGAATGGCTCTTGCAATTTTGGAAAGTCCTTTAGTTGTAGAATCAGTAGCGATGGAGAGCTCACCCTCAAAGCCTTTTCCCCCTTCGGTCACATATGCAACCCCCGTAATGATCATACCGGGGCCACCGGCACGTTCAGCATAATAATCGACTTCATCATTGGTAATTGAACCGTCGAAGAAACTGGACATCGTTGTCATCGGCGCCATGACCACTCTATTTTTCAACGTAAGACCATTCGCAAACGTATAAGGCTGCAAGAAATTAAGGTTACTATTTTCCATATATATTCTCTCCTTTTATTAGGCTTGTTCGCCCTTGTCTCTGTTTCATGAGTTATTGTATAGTAGGATGAAATAAGAGTATAGTATGCACTTAAAAGGTAGATACTATCTAAAAGGAGAGTGAATAATGGAGACTAGTGAAGATGTAAACGTCAAACCATTTTCACATGCCATGTCGTTGATCGGCGGAAAATGGAAAATGCATATCTTGTTTTGGTTATGGAAAAAAGAAACATTGCGATATGGAGAATTGAAAAGAGCCTTGGGTGAAATTACACATAAAATGCTAAGCTCTCAACTAAAGGAATTAGAGGCAGATCAATTAATTATCCGTACAGAGTACCCTCAAGTACCACCAAAAGTAGAATATTCATTATCTCGCGAAGGATTAACGCTAATGCCTGTGCTGGAAGTTCTCTGCAATTGGGGAAAACAGAATCTTGGTGATTTGGAGATAACCCAGTGAAAGGATTGCAGCGGAGGATGAATTTCTTTAAATTTTCGCCCCCAATTGTCCCCTAAAACTTCAATGATGCCTGCTTCATAAACCAGACAAAAGAAAAAAGCCCTTGCTACGCAAGGACTTTTTGTTATGATCTGTAGTGGGCTCGAACCACTGACCCCTACCCTGTCAAGATAGTGCTCTCCCAGCTGAGCTAACAGATCATGATATCTAATTATCTTCCAATCAAGTAACAGTATCATACCAAGTAACCGTGTTCATTGTCAATTGTTTTATTGGTAATATTTTATTCGAATTGGTGCACAATAAAGGAATGATTACCATTTTAACTACGAGGTGACTTCCATATGAGGAATATGAAGGAACGCAAGGTACGCCCATATATAACAGCCAAAAACGTATCTTGTCTTCTTGCGCTTGTTATACTAATCAGCGCAGCTGTCGGTTGCAGTTTGGAGCGAGACGAACATACGGTACAATTTCAACAGTTACAGCAGCCTAATGAGGTTAATGATGACCTGCCTGTCTGGCTGGATGTATATTCCAAGTCTGTCGTGCATGACGTTTACTCACCACAAGGCAATGTTGAAGTCTTACCCTGAGGAACATCACGTCGCATTTCACTCGTCTTCGTCCCACTTTTTGGAGTACGCCTTCTTGGTCACATAATACAACAAAGCAATCATTCCGGCCGACATCAAAAGTGTGATGGCCATCACCCCTGCCATGCCCATGGTTCGCACCTCCTCCCCCAGTATGTTCCAGACTTAACTATACAGGAAAAGCATTTTTTTGTATAATTCAGTCTGATAGCGTAGAGCAGAAAGAAGGAATGGAATTGGCAGCTGAGATTAGTTATGTAACGACTGAAGAACAACTCCAGAAAGCACTGGGGATTCGTAATAATGTTTTTGTGATTGAGCAGCAGGTCCCTGCTGAGATTGAAATTGATCAACATGATGTCATTAGTCCCGATGTGCATCACGTATTGTTGAGTACAGATGGTCAGGCTGTAGCCACAGGGCGTCTGATCTATTACACCAAGGATACCGCCAAAATGCAGCGCATCGCTGTGCTCAAATCTCATCGTTCCTTCGGGTACGGACGTGTCCTACTCTTGGCCATGGAAGAGAGAGCACGTGAATTAGGCTTGTCCTACTCTATTTTGGATGCTCAATGCCAAGCGCAGACGTTCTATGAGAAGCTCGGATATGAAGTAATCTCGGAAGAGCCTTTTTATGATGCTGACATTCTGCATGTTCGGATTAAAAAGAGCTTGTAAACTAGCCCGGGCATAGTAAAGTCGTCATGTTGTGCATACTTTTTTGGGGATTCGGACAGGCTAAAGAGGAAACCAGATTCCTACTTGGTCATAAGGAGAGTGTGACATCATGGATCAAACGACACGCGAAAGTTTCACAGCAGTACAAAAAAATGGTGACGGCGATCTGACTGCGTTCCAAACTTCAGCAGGGCGTGTACTGGATTACCAACAAGCACTGGCAGAAGTAAATGCCGGAGCTATAGCAGGTGTGAACGTATTTAAAGGTAAAGATGGCGAAATGTACATTCGTGGTGACGCAGACGGCGACCCAACTAATAACCTCGATCAACTTCCTGTTTTCTAAAATAGATGCATGCAAGACGCCAATCCGGCAATCCGGGTTGGCGTTTTTTTGTTACGCCCTAGTATTCGGTAAAATATTTCAAGGCATCGCCAGCAGGCTGGTTTTTGCGAATTGGCTGTGACTCCTGCTCCCACGCCTGCAAAATCAGTATGCCTTCCAGCGTAGACTTGTTTTCCCACACAATATGTTGCCTGCGTTCAAGTTCCAGCAATGACTCATAAATAAATGCTTTGCTTCGGCCCGTCTTGTTCTCCAGTTCATCCATTCGTGGTACACGCCGCCGCTGTCCAACATAGTTGACAATAATCCGCAGAATTTTGCGTTCAAAATCATTCAGCATATTTCTTCCTTCCCATCCTTATGAAGTACAGGACGCCATGCCAGAATACCTTGCTCCAGAAATGTTCTGGGTGATCCCTCTTTTCCTGCCGATGCTCTGATCATCCCGCCTCGCACACTATTGATTCGAATCTGCCGCTGCGTAATATGCCCTGCACGATCCATGTAGACGAGCTCCACCATCTGACCAATATATTTCCCTAACATAATCATCCCTCCAATAGGAACATTTGTTTGTATTCCTTATTATATGCGAACATAAGTTCTTTATTCAATAACTAAAAAAAGGATTTTTTTATAATAAAAAAAACCAGACTCTCACCCTTTTAACAGAGAAGTCTGGTTCTATCCTGTTCACTGTGCAAGCTCACGTTCAACGCAACCATCCACCCATTTCATGACTGTACGTACGATTAACGTCGATCTGATTCAGTGAATTGTACCTTTTTCAGTTGCTGTGTAGACGGATTAAAATCAACATTCACATATACTGCAAATTGTTTGCCCTCTTTGTTACGCACCCATAATTTGAACTGTTCACGGGATTGGTCTGCTGTTAGCGAGGTACGGCCAATGTGTTTATAATCCAAAATATCCACATTATACTTCGTTTGTGTTTCTTTGACCGCAATGATTCCCCACTTCGCATAATCGGGAACCGCCCCTTCAGTAGCCGAAGCTGTGGTGAATCCTGCCATACTTAGAACCACCGTCATTAGTGTAACGATGAGCATTTTCATGTGCACTCACTCCTTGGGGCAATAGGTTTTCTGTTATCCTACCCGTCCGGCTTTCATTTTACACGAATAAACGCAAGATCCAGGCCAACGGCCGGAATGAAAAGGGAACGATCTGCATCAGCCTGTCGAACGCATCCGGCTCCGTATTGTAACCGAAACTTATACCCCAATCCCCCGAAAACAAGTTCTCTTGCGTCTGCGGCTTCTCAGGCCGGTCCAGATTGTATTTTTCTTCGAGCAATTGCCTCGTTTGTTCATCCACTTGGATCTCGTTCGTAACCTGCGCTGTTACAGGCAAGCTACCTATGTACATCAGGATCATCATGATCCAACCGATCCTCATCCAACGTTTGTACATCGCTTACTCCTTCAAGATCTTATACTCTCCTGTCACAGGAGGACTCGTCTGATTGTACACAAAAATCATCGGATTAGAAATAACAAACGGGAAAAGACCTGATGAAAGATGAGGCAAGGGCTATGCAATCCTTTAGTCCCATTTGGTTGATTTTTTGTTTAAAAAATCCATTAGACGTGTAATAGGCCATGATAGAACGACTTCACTATTTGGCATAGCTATGGACTGAAACACCATTTTGAGGAGGTTATATTCCAATGTTCAAACGCATGGATGAAATTCTGATCGAGATTCCCAATGTCGAGAAGCCTGACCCGAATGCAGCCGCAGCAATACAGGAATTGCTGGGCGGCAAATTTGGAGAAATGTCAACATTGAACAACTACCTCTACCAATCTTTTAATTTTCGTTCCAAAGAAAAGCTGAAGCCCTTCTATGACCTGGTGATGAGTATCACCGCTGAGGAATTGGGTCATGTGGAGCTGGTGTCGCACGGCATCAACCACTGTCTGCGGGGTTCTACAGAATACAAAGAACCGGACGATACACCGCTGGGTTCGGTCAAAGACGCGCGTCTCTCCTATCACTATCTGGCAGGAGCACAAGGCGCGATGCCATTCGACTCCATGGGCAACCCGTGGACGGGGGCGAATGTATTCAATAGCGGCAATCTGGTCGAGGATCTGCTGCATAACTTCTTCCTCGAATGTGGTGCCCGTACCCATAAAATGAAGGTATATGAGATGACGGATCACCCGGCAGCGCGGGAAGTCGTCGGCTTCCTCCTCGTCCGCGGCGGCGTGCATGTCGTGGCGTATGCGAAGGCACTTGAAATTGCGACCGGTGTGAACGTGACCAAACTGGTGCCAATCCCATCCTTGGACAATAAAGCCTTCAACGAGGCACGCAAATATGAAGAAAAAGGCGTACACACCAAGCTGTATACCTATAGCGATAAGGACTTCAATGCCATCAGCCAGATCTGGAAAGGTACTCATCCCGAAGATGGACAACCCCTGGAAGTTATTCAAGGTGTGCCTAAAGGGTTTCCGATTCCCGAAGCTCCAGCGGTGGAGGAGGAATTCGCTCCAGGCATCTCGCAAGAAGACTTTAAGGAAATTGCACGCCGTTTAAAGATGGCAGGCAATATTACAGACTAACCTAAAATAGATACAGGCCCTCGGACCTTGCTGCTTTGGTGGCAAGATCGAGGGCTTTAACTATTAAAAAATGGATTTAATGCTGTTGATGATCTTTTGCCCGGTGTTTGCCTCCGTCAGCATAATGTCCCACATCACTACATTGGTTATCGGATTTGAACCGTCGTTCATTACTTTTATTGTCAGTTCATTAACCCCTCTTAAGGGAGTTTGGAAAGAATCAGGCTGGTTCTCCACATGGTCATGATCAGCTGATAATCCCAGTGAATAAATCTCTGTTCCATCAGCGATAAAGCTTATAGTAATCGTCTCATTGCTCGCCGTATGGGAAACATCGTCTGGAATAGCGAAATAACCTCCCATATTTTTATATTTGCCGTTCAAGAGATATGAAAACTCATTCGTTTTTTGGTTTCTTCCGCGGTACAGATTGATTTGAGGCTCGACATTTGTCTTACCTACTGTAAAACCGGAGAGTTCTTCATCCCATACTACAGCCCCGTCACTCGAAGCAAGTTCATTCAGTGCAACGCTTTTTCCGTCAACGTTATCTAAATAATGATTGAGTCCGCCAACAACAGTGATCGTACCCATTGAAAAAATAATCGCTGTCAGGAAGATTCGAATAAGTCCTTTTAATGTATTCCGTTGATGCCTTACGATCCGCTGTGCGCCATATCCCACGGCAGCCCCTAAAGTATTAATGAGTATATCATCTATATCAAACGCTCCTAAACGGGAAACCATTTGCAATGTCTCTAAAATCGTAATACAGAGAATAAATATGCTGATAAAACGAATAAACCCGCAGCGAAAGAGGAGCGGAATGACCATCCCGAAAGGGATGAATGCTACAAAGTTCCCCATTTCAAAAAAACAAATTGTAAAATCTCTTCCCATTGGAAAATGTAAAGGAATTCCTTGAGGGGTTAAGCTGTATCGTAAGTCCTGATCAAGACTGGATGAGCTTCTATCAAAGCCCAGGAACATGAAATAAAATGTTAAACAAGTATACAACGACAACAGTATAATGATACGTTTTCTTGACTTTCCTTGATACAAGATCACACCTTCTTTTTTTCAATAAACTGCTACATCATCAAATCATTAGTCCAAAGAAGTCGCCAAAACCGACTCCTCACGTCGACTCATCACTTCAATTAGCAAGTTGGCTCCCAGTCGAAACCCCTGAACAAATGCAGCTTCACTATGCATGCCATCACATTGACCACACAAGTCGAACAACTGTTCAAGCTCGCGAAATTCGTCCTCGCTCAATCGATTTTTCCATTGTTCCGTCATAGCCGCAATTTGTCGGCCCAATAATTGATATTCAGAATGTGTCGGCATCATCGTCTCATCCGGGCGAAGTCGCCCGTTATAAAGTGCTCCCAAAATCGAATTCATGTGCATCCTCCTAACAATGTAATCGCATCTACTTGAATGAGCGTTCTGCACATGGTAGGATATTTATGCAGTCAGCTCATTCCAAGTGATTGCGGGATAGGAAGCAGCGGTGTTCTTCGAGGGACTCACGCTGCTTCCTTTTTTATTTTTGGAGCTCGTCGTAAATCTTCTCAATCCCTTTGCGAACGATGTCTGATCGGTTCGTATTCAGCTTCTCAGCCGAAGCATCGAGCTTGTTCATAATTTCATCATCGACACGTATCTCAATCGTTTTGCTTTTTGTAACACAAGTGGATCGTCAGTTCAACTCAGAAAAAATATCACTTATGTTATATGCAGCTATGGCATGTACTTTTAAGTATGGATCGGTGACAAAAAAAACAATCCTGAAAAGCATTAAGCCGTTCAAGGTTGTTAAGGGCTGCTCCTCAGTATGAACTTTCCTGAATCACTGAACTGCTTGTTATTGTATTTTATTCAGCAATGGTATTATAATCTCATTCAATTCCTCTAGCACCTCATCCTCCGTAGGATTTTCTAATATTCTTTCTAAATCGCCCTTTAACATAATCAAATATTTAGAAGGCAATCTACTAATTAGGCCCGTCAGCATAAAATATTCCCACTGTGGATCTTTGGTTTGAAATACATTTTGAATATGAGGAATCAGTTCTTCTCCAAATCTTAAAAGTAAATCTTCTACGGATCTGGAAATGGGCCAATTTCCGTCTTGTAACCACTCAAACAGCTCCGGTAAAATTTCTGTTAACTCCTCATTACTTAATACACTTAACTTACGCACCGCTCCAAAATCAAATTTGTCTCGTGGTGACCTCTCTCTTATATTCATACAACGCCCCCTCCCCACCATCATAAAGCTATGAATCCCCCCATTCTCCGTCCTGGGTCTCGACTTGTTCCTCGTCCTTCACGATCACATGAACGACTTGCCCTTCATTCGCTGTCATCGCATCTCGCATCCGAATGACCCATGTCCCTGAATCCGCATCAAACCGGGTGTCCTCAATGACGGGAATACGGATGTTCTCTGCATCAGGTGAACGCAGTCCGCTACGAATCGCATCCGCATCCGTCATGTGCGCACCATCCGGTGTCACTGGGCATGATACGGCGATGGTTTCTGCTCTGGCTTGCCCCGGATACGGCTGGTTTTCCGGCCTCCCATCGGTCCAGATTTCTACGTAAGCGCCGAGCTGTGGATCAGGCGCATTAGAGAACCATTTTGCCGGATAATACCGACTCGCTCCCGCACTTGCACTGAAGTCCTCATAGGCAGGCTCAACGACCAGAATGGAGTCGTCCTTGCGATCTACGACATACCCGGTGAACCCTTCTTCCCTTGAGCTCTCTGCTCCCGTTTGCTCAGTCACACATTCGCCCTGCCGCGAACAGCCTGTAAGACATACGAAGAGAATCAACAGAGATATATAAACGATCCAACGATGGAACATATGTAATTCCCCCTCAGTGAACTTGCTATTTTCATATTAACGTTCCCTATATGGGTAATGTTGCACTGAGTGGGTTTGCTGCTAACGAGCATGACGTCCTTAAAATCATTTCTTCTGGTACAGCTTGTACGCATACCTTCCCCAGATCACCAATGCCGCGCACAACAAGACAGCACAGTAGGCCCAAACAAACAACATGGCAAGCCCCAACCCGATGTTGGCATCCAAACGTTCATCCACGATCTCTGTGTACAATGCAAAACCGAGTGGCACAGCGCCCACCAAGAAGAGTCCAATTAACCATCCACCCCAGCGTCTGAAGCCTGCACCCCCTCTAGTACTGGAAAGCTTACGAATCCCTTGAACCAAGAGTATTAAAATCAAAATAAAAATCAGGCAGGTTATGAGAATTTTCAGCATGTTCTTCGCCTCCTACATCATGCAAAATGGTAAACATATCATACAAGTTAAGCGCCCTCTTGACTATAATTACCCCGTTTGCTGCTCGATGATCTTCCTGTGACTGTAAGACAGCTCCGTAGACACACACCCTAATCATGTAAAAGAAAAAAACAAACGCCATCATCCTGACTCCTTCCAAGTCATGAACGATGGCATTATTTCTTATTTTCACAATGTTAAATTCACATCGGATAAGTTACGCGCCAAACTGTGCATAATGCAGACGGCTATAAACTCCACCAGCTTTAAGCAATTCATCATGCCGTCCCTGTTCCGTAATCCCCTGCTCGGCAACAACAATAATGCGGTCCGCATTTTTGATCGTTGCCAGCCTGTGGGCAATAACCAGTGTAGTCCTTCCTTCAGACAATTCGGCAAGTGATTGCTGGATTGCCGCTTCCGTCTCCGTGTCGAGTGCAGATGTGGCTTCGTCCAGAATCAGAATCGGTGGATTCTTCAGGAACATGCGCGCAATCGACAAGCGCTGTTTCTGTCCGCCGGACAGCTTCACGCCGCGTTCACCGATTAACGTATCCAGTCCTTCAGGCATGGAATTAATTAGTGTTTCCATCTGTGCACGGCGAGCCGCCATCCAGATGTCTTCTTCTGTTGCATCCAGCTTGCCATACGCAATATTCTCACGAACTGTCCCATCGAACAGGAACACATCCTGCTGAACGATTCCGATCTGGCTGCGCAATGAATCCAGCGTCATGTCCTGAATCTCCTGACCATCGATCGTGATGTGACCTTCCAGCACATCATAGAAACGAGGTAGCAGACTGCACAGCGTTGTTTTTCCTGCACCGGAGGGTCCTACAAGGGCCACTGTTTCACCAGCATGAATATTCAGATCGATTCCTTTGAGAACAGGCTCCTGATCCGAATAGCCAAAGGTCACCTGCTCATAACGAATATCTCCACGCAAGTGTGATACCTTAACAGCACCGGGACGATCTTCAACATCCGGCTCCATGTCAAGCAATTCCGTATAACGTTTGAAACCTGCAATGCCTTTTGGATACGTCTCAATAACGGAGTTGATCTTCTGGATTGGCGTGAGGAATACATTGGACAACATAATAAAGGCAATAAATTGACCGTAGCTCATACTGCCGTTAATGACAAACCATGTGCCGCATACCAATACAAAGAGGGAAACCAGCTTCATCAGCATGTAACTGATGGAAGAATTCCAGGCCATGATTTTGTATGCAATCAGCTTGGTCTGGCGGAAACGGCTGTTGTTCACAGCGAATTGTGCTTTCTCATGCTCTTCATTGGCAAAAGCTTGAACAACGCGAATACCACTTACATTGTTTTCTACACGTGCGTTGAAGTCGGCAATATCCCCGAACATTCGGCTAAATGCCTTGGACATTTTGCTGCCAAAATAAAGGGACAGATAAATAATGAGCGGAACAATGATAAACGTTAACACAGCCAAATTTCCGTTAATGCTCATCATGATACTAAATGCACCGATCAGTGTCATCACCGCAATAAATACATCCTCTGGACCATGATGGGCAATCTCACCGATATCCATCAGATCGTTGGTCATGCGGGAAACGAGGTGTCCGGTTTTGGTATTGTCGAAGAAACGGAATGATAACTTCTGCACATGATTGAACAGGCTTTTACGCATGTCCGTCTCAATGTTAATTCCCAGCTTATGGCCCCAGTATGTAACTACAAAATTGAGGAACGAATTTAACAGATAGATCGCGAGCAGTGCAAGACATGCCCATAAAATCCAATCCCAGCGTCCCCCAGGCAAAAGGTCATCCACGACTCGGTTGACTGCCAGCGGGAAGGCCAGTTCCAGAAGAGCTACGAAGATCGCACAGCTAAAGTCCAGAATAAAGAGCTTTTTATATGGCCTGTAATAGGCAAAGAAACGGCGAAGCATGGACTAAAGCCCTCCTTATAGCAATATACAAACATCATTGCTTTCTATTTCGTTTTACTCAAGAGATACAGGAAGTACGGGGCACCGATAATGGCCACCAGAATACCTGCTGGTATCTCGGAAGGCTGCAGAATCACACGTCCCAGCGTATCTGCCACAAGCACTAGCAATGAACCGACCAGCGCAGATGCAGGCAAAAGGAACTGATGTTTCGGCCCCACGAGACGACGCGCCAGATGTGGACCGATCAGACCCACAAAACCAATTCCGCCACTGACGGATACACATGAACCAGCCAGTCCCACAGCAGCAGCGAGCAGGATCAGTCTTTCACGCTTCACGGGAGCGCCGAGACCGCTGGCAGTCTGATCACCAAGGTTCAGTACATTCAATACACGAGCCTTATATAGAACAAGTGGCACAAGGATAATGAGAAACGGCAGCAATGCCGTAACAAATTTCCAATTGGAACCCCAGATACTGCCAGCCATCCACGTTGCCACAAATTGATACTTCTCCGGACTGAGCCGCAGCGTAAGCACAATCATGGCCGAGCTAATCCCTGCCGCTACACCAATACCTGTAAGCAACATGCGGGTAGGCATGAGGCCCTCTCCCTTTTTATAGGAGAGTATATATATCAGAAAAGCAGCAAAGGTAGCCCCAATCAGGGCCAGGATAGGCAGCAAAAATACAGGAGCCGCCGTCGTTGTTGGGAAAAAGGAAACAAATAACATCACAACCAATCCGGCTCCAGCGTTGATGCCGAGAATACCTGGATCAGCCAGAGGATTTCGGGATACCCCCTGCAGAATACAACCGGACAGTGCAAGTCCCGCACCGACCAGAACTGAAATGACAATCCGAGGCAAGCGGAATTCAAACAGGATTAGATCCTGCTTTGGTGTTCCACCGCCAAACAGTGTACGCATAACCTCCATTGGAGTAAGTCGGGTGAAACCTGTATTCATACTGATAATAAAAGCAGCAATAATTAACGCACCAAGCACAATCATGACAATGGTGCTTCTTGTTCTCTTTTTGCGTTCTGCTCCAGCCAGAGTTGAGAATTCCATCGTTACAGGCTCCTCCTTTCTTTACGCGCCAGATAGAGGAAGAATGGTACCCCAATCAGGGCAACCAGGGCGCCAATTGGCGTCTCGTACGGCGGGTTAATCATACGTGCAGCCAGATCCGCGAATACAAGCAGCAGACTGCCCATCACAGCGGAACATGGAATAATCCAGCGATAATCCACCCCAACCATTTTACGCGTAAGGTGGGGAATAATGAGTCCAACGAATCCAACCGCACCAACGACAGATACGGCTGTACCTGCAAGGATCAGTACAACAATCAGACCAATCAGCTTAATTAATCCGGTGCGTTGACCCAATCCAACGGCGATGTCTTCTCCCAAGCTAAGCAGCGTAATGGAACGGGAGATAATGAGACCTGCAATAAGCGCAGCCAAAACCCAGGGGAACATGACCTCCAGCTGGGACCACTTCGTTCCGGCTACACCGCCGGCTGTCCAGAAAGCCAGGTCTTGTCCAATTTTGAAATACAGTGCAATTCCTTCGCTGAGTGCAGACAACATCGCGGACACTGCCGCCCCCGCCAAAACGAGTCGGAGAGGTGTAAGTCCAGACTTTGATGCTGCACCGAAACCATAAACCAGAAGAACACCAAGTCCGGCTCCAACGAAGGAGTACAGAATGATATACATATACGGCATGCCTGGGAAAAAGGCAAAGCAGACTGCGAGCGCAAATCCTGCGCCGGCATTCAGTCCGAGCAACCCGGAATCCGCGAGCGGGTTACGGGTCATTCCCTGCATGATGGCACCAGCTACAGCAAAACATGCCCCTACCATTGCTCCGCCGAGAATACGCGGCAACCGAATCTCCCATATGATCTGGTGTGGAGTGAGATCAGGATTAAACTTGAAGATCGCTTGCCATACTACGCTCAGCTTAATATCTGCGGCTCCAAATGAAATGGACAACGCCATGCCCAGAGCAAGCAGTAAAATCCCCCCGGTCAGGATCAATGTGGCAGCCCAGGGACGAGTGTGTATTTTGGCTGTCGGTGATTCCGTGTTGTTGTGACTTGCTGGTGAAGCTTTCGAACTCATATGCGCCCACCCTCGTTATGAGTGGAGTAGACATATCCTATGTACATACCAATCACCTCTCTATTCATACCAAACTGATAATGATATTGATTCTCATTCCCATAGATCATTGTATGTCAACTAACGGTCTCTGGCAATGGACAAATGGGACAAGTTTATTGCATAAATGAATTTTTGTACGCAAAAAGGCTGCATCGGATCGTAACAGATCCGATGCAGCCTCATGATTTCAATCATACAATTAACGAGTATGTACAGCAGTTAGCGCTGCCAGTACATCAGGTACATCGGTAATGATTCCTTGCACACCCATATCGATTAGTGCCTGCATCTCGGCAGGATCATTCACTGTGAATGGGTGCGTTGCAATGCCCTGAGCCTTCGCAGAAGCAACCTCTTCTTGTGTTACAGCCAGCTTGTAGGGATGAAGAGCAGAGGCTTCGAGTTTGGCTGCGTAATCATACGGACGATACAACTTTTCCATGTATAAAAGCGCTGTACGGATTTCTGGAGCAAGACGTTTGCACCTCACTAATGAGGCATGGTTGAAGCTCGATAGAATCACCTGTTGTTCCATATCCCAATCCCGAATCGCTTGTATGATTTTTTCTTCCATTCCCTTATAACTAACAATTCCATTCTTCAATTCCAGGTTAAGCAGAATGTCCTTCCCCCGTACCAGGTCGAATAATTCATCCAGAGATGGAATACGTTCCCCAGCAAAATTGGCATGAAACCAGGTTCCTACATCAAGAGAACGCAATTCTTCAACCGATTTATCCTTGACCCATCCTTCTCCTCCGGCTGTTCGACTTTACGTCTCATCATGAATTAACACCAACCTGCCATCACTGGACAGTTGTACATCCGTTTCTATACCTGTCGACCCAAGCTGCAAGCTGCGTTCAAAAGCAGCCATGGTATTTTCGGGACAAATAGCAGATGCTCCCCTATGAGCAATAATTTCAATCGTTCTCATTCCAGCGCCTCCCTGAGTTAACATTAACTCTATGTTTCTCACTATAAACGCAGTTTGTCATACCTGTATTAACAGAGCGTTTAATTGCATGCTCCATCCGTGTATAGGACAACATTTTTTGGGGGATGGGGATTCACTCATTTTGCGAACTCAATCTGTAGAGCAGACATAATATAGTATCAGTCATAGACAACTGCACTCCGCTGTAAGGAGGTTGCCCATTGAAACCCCTAACGAAAAAGAAATCCGTACCTTCCAAATCTTCCTCCAACAAGGTTCCCTTGCCCAACATTTCTGCAAGAAACCGATTGGGCAGACCCGGCAGTAAACCAAGAACTCCCCCCGGATCACGCCAAAGCATGCCGAGGGCATCCATTCGAGGTCTGGCCGTACCTGACAAAACAAGCAATCAATCTTCCATTCTTGAAATGCAGCATGGACTGGATCAGTTAGCTTTTGTCGCTGCCATCTTGGCTCTTATTGCTGCTGCAATTGGATTATACATTGCCTGGAAAACACTCAGCTTGCCTGGTGGTACGGTGGTAACCGTCTAACGCTACATTCCAATCTCTGTCTCTATTCCAGAGGGGCAGAGTTCTTTTTTGCAGACAAAAAAACCGTTCCCCTGAAACGCCGGCAGCACCGGCGTCTCTTTGGAAAGGCCATTTCTTCATCGGGCGTCGCCCCGGTGAACATGTTACCGTCCCGGAATGGCTAACTGGATTAAATAATGAATGTACGAGATATGATAACGAGCAGGATGAACAACACCAGAATTGCACCTGTTGATGTCCATGCTCCACCGCCGAATCCTCCGCCGTACCCGTAGCCTGTGCCTTTAATTTCGCTCATGAGTGACACTCCCCTCTTTAGAAAGTACACTATAGACTATGTGTGAAGAGGGAACTTGCTTGGGCACTTCGGAAAGTTTTCCGCAGGTGCGGATAGTTATTTATCTTGGAGCTGGGACCACTTCTGGGTCAACTGTGCCGGAATATAAGCTGACATTTGAGTCAGCAGTTCGGCAGGATCAGATTCCAGACTCCATAGACTGAGATGGGAGGTGTTGGAAAACCCTTCGTGCACACTATGCTCCACCATTTTCATCAGCGGCTCATAATATCCGTTCACATTCAATAGCCCAACTGGCTTACGATGAATGCCGATTTGGGCCCAACACAACACTTCGAATAACTCTTCAAATGTTCCCATGCCACCAGGAAGTGCGACAAATCCGTCGGAAAGTTCAGCCATCGTCGCCTTGCGTTCATGCATCGTTCCAACTTCAATCAGCTGCGTAAGGCCTCCATGAACGACCTCTCCCCGGAACAAGCCAGTCGGCATGACACCAATCACTTCTCCACCCTGCTCCAGAGCAGCATCCGCAACCGCACCCATTAATCCCATGCAGGAACCGCCATAGACGAGTGCGTATCCGCTATCGGCAATCTGTTTACCCAATTTAACAGCCTGTTGTGTATAGTCGGGGTGATTTCCCGGGTTGGAGCCTGCAAAAACACATATACGTTTCAATGGGTTTCACTCCTTCTCATTATCTATTTCATTAGTGTATAACATGAATGTAAATCCTATGTTACCTCACCGGCTTGCTCCGCTCAACAAAAAAACACCCGGCCGTTTGCAGCCGGCCGGGCTCCCATATCAGTACACATTATTTAGAAGGGGTTGTTACTACTTACTATAACGGCCTAACATTAAATCCGTATGATCTTTACATGAAATGAATATTAAATATCAGCGTACTTACCGTATTCCACGCCGTGAGCGCACAACAAACATATGCTTGTCCTTACGAAGAATCCGGCCATCTGCAAGCTCAACCTGATCATCATCATGGCGTAAAATCGTTGTGGATAACGCTACAATCTTGGCCCGTCGCCAAATCATAACCTGTGATTTGAAATAGATGGCATTTTCAAATTGCACTGCCTTTTTCATCACATATCCAACTTTATGCACTTCGGAACGCGCTTTCTTCAAAGGAAGACTCTCTTCAGGCAGCGGCCGGATCATTGCGATATTGTCGAACGATACTTTGATTCGTTTCGGTCCGATTCGTACACAATCCGCTTCTTCATCCCACTCTACCAGCGTTCCTTTCAGTGGCTCTCGTATGCCAGTTGCACGATATACGGCTACTTTCCGTCCTACCCAATGTCGCAATGTTTCCACCCCCGTTTTGTCTAGATTTCCGGTATTGTCCAATCAATCGGCTCAATACCTTTGGAGGTCAGAAAGTCATTGGCTTTGGAAAAAGGACGACTGCCCAGAAAGCCACGATGCGCCGCGAGCGGACTTGGATGCGTAGACTCGAGCACGAGATGTTTATCCCGGTTAATGAACGCACCTTTCTTCTGAGCATGACTGCCCCAAAGCATAAATACCATCGGTTCTGAACGTTCATTCAATGCCCGGATGACAGCGTCTGTAAATGTCTGCCAACCCAGCCCCTGATGGGAGTTCGGCTGTCCTTCCCGTACCGTCAGAACGGCATTAAGCAACAGCACACCCTGCTCTGCCCAATGAACCAGTGATCCATGACCGGGAATCGGCAAACCCAGATCCGCGTGAAGCTCCTTGTATATATTTTTCAAAGAAGGAGGAGTACGCACCCCCGGTCTGACCGAAAAACTTAATCCGTGAGCCTGACCCGCTCCATGGTAGGGGTCCTGACCGATAATCACTGCTTTCACCTGATGATACGGTGTCAGTTTCAGGGCCGAGAACAAATCTTCCTTGGGAGGAAAAATGGTCTGTGTTTTATACTCGGAGGCGAGTGCATAACGAATATTGTTGAAATACTCGGCTTCAGTCTCTCCCTTGAGCACAGTGTCCCAATCGTTATCAAACATATGTATAGGCTCCTTTCCCTGATGAATACATATCCGTGCAGCCCACATAGCGGACTGCCACCTGCGAGAGCCGCATCATACGACTCATAGACTATCCACCATTTTAACATAACCGGGGACGGCAGACCAGAAGTGTGCATCAGGGCATAGGATCACCTGTATCACTAACGACATAATAAGGAATATCAGACTTGAACAGGCACGCCCTCATCTTTATTGACCAGCACGCTACTTATTCTCTGTAACCCTTCTTTAAGGACAGCACGTGGACAAGCCAAATTCAGACGAATATACCCTTCTCCATTCGCTACAAACATGTGACCATCCTCAAGCAAAACTCCCGCTTGCTCAGCGAAAAATAAAGCCAGGTTTACGTTCTCAGGCACGTATGCTGTAATATCCACCCAGGCCAGATAGGTTGCTTCCGGAATATGAAACACGGCCTGCGGCAGAACATGCTTCACATACTGCTCCACATAAGCAAAGTTCTCATCCAGGTAGCATCTCAATTGTCTCAACCACTCATCCCCGTGTTCGTAAGCAGCTTGAGTCGCGGCAATGCTGAGCGGATTTTTGAATCCATAGTGGCGGGATTGCCAAATCCCTCGTAGCGTTTCATTCGGAATAATGACGTTGGAGAACATTAGACCAGCCATATTGAACGTTTTGCTCGGAGACATGCAGGTAACAATCCGGTCCGTATCCGGGAACAGCTTCGCAAGAGGGGTATGCTTCCCGCCTGTACGCAGCAGGTCACAGTGAATCTCATCCGAGATGATCCACACATTATGGCTCAGACAGATCTCGCCCACACGTTGTAACTCTTCTGTTGTCCATACCCGTCCAGACGGATTATGCGGATTGCAGAATATACATACCGTGACTTGCTCATCGCTGGCTTTGGCTTCAAAATCCTCAAAATCAATGGAATAATGCCCCTGCTCGTTGATCAGATCCGAACACACCAATTCAAGCTGATTATGTTCCACAGCCGATTTGAAAAATCCATAGGAGGGTGTCACAATCAGCACCTTTTCCTGTGGTTTGCAGATATATTCAACTAATTCATATAAGGCAGGAATGATTCCATGTGATGTCTCCAGATGTTCCTTGGGGAAAGACCAGTCATAATACCTATTCATCCACCTGGAAACCGCTTCGTAATAGGCAGGATCGAACACTTGCGAGTAACCCATAATTTTTCGATCCAGGCGATGCTTGACTGCTTCCCGTATTTCGGGAGGTGTAGCAAACTCCATATCTGCAATCCACATGCGAATAAATTCTTCATCCTTAAAGGGAAATTTCATATCTGCCGTTGCCTTGAACATATATTCACGGAAACCATCCGTATTCATGGCATTGGTTCCTGTACGATCGATAATCTCATCAAAGTCATACTTCATAGCTTTCACGCCTCTTTCTGCTCTCTTTTCCATCCTAGAATAAGGTTCTGTTAGACGTATTATTTCATGGTACAGAAGTTACATCAAACACCATAAAATCTATTCAGAAGAAACAAAATCATCATATTGTTTCGTCATGATAGGTATTTTGATCGAAAAAGTGATATATTCTTCATATTGATTGTTTTTTTCAATGGGTTTCACCTTTTTTCATATTCTCAAGAAACTTCGCAGAAGGAGATCCGGATATGAACAACATCAACCAGGAAGTCGGCAAGAAAATCAGAAACTTTCGGAAATGGCGAGGAATGACGATCCAGCAGCTGGCGGATCAGATCTTCAAGAGCAAGGCCACCCTGTCCAAATACGAGAGCGGCGATATCACACTGGATCTTGTTACCTTGCACCAGATAGCCGACGCCTTAAATATTCAAGTAGAACAGCTCCTATATATGGAGCCAAGACAAGCTTCTCCACTCATGAATGCAGTCCCGTCCAGCTTCTTCAAAAATTCTACACGGTTCTATTCCTACTTCTATGACGGTCGAAACAACAGTCTCATTCGCTGTGTTATTGACATGATGGCACAGTCGGATGCCAATCGTTATCG
>JAADXL010000641.1:0-20338 GCA_023337755.1 Pythium aristosporum | reverse complement strand
TATTGTGGCTTGTGCGAGTGCGCAGGCCTGCATTCCGATGTGTCAGCAGCGCAGTGGGTGCCGTGCGTTCTCGTGGTCGGGCTATCAGGGCGGCACGTGCTGGCTCAAGTCGGGCAAGGGAGCGACGAGCGCGAACTCCGGTGTGACGTCGGGAGTGGTGTGCTAAGCAACCACAACAAGATCCAGGAACTGCCAACTGACCGCAGTTGGCAAGCCCGCTGCTGGTTGCAATCATACTCACTGGACTACGTATACTGCATCTCACCTCAAGCAATACCACTCTGATTGGGTTAATTTGGCTGGTTCAGAATCATAATGAGTCATAACACGGAAGCGCAGGCTGACTGAGATCCACAGTGGACAAACGTGGTGGTTTGTGGCTGTTTCTTTGTCGCCCACGACCTTGGTCTCCTCCATATGGCAGCAGCAGTTCACGGTCACCGTGAACACCGTGACGGTGAGCAGCCTCCAGCTGCGTAGAGGCACCGAGGCCCTCGGTGCTAATCACGCGCACTGTACCATCATAGAGAATACTGGTATAATACAGTAGGCGTTACAGAAGTATCATCGGGTGGATTTATCCTCATATGTCCCCCTTGTCAAAAGAGAGTATCCCAAGTTTGCGATATCACTGCCGGTGTAAAATCCACCTTAGGCTCCTGCCAAGGTCACGCTTGCATGTGACCGTCCACCGCGCCTGGCTTTTGGAGGAGGTAGTTTCCTTGGCGAACTTCAGGCCAGCACATACCGCCATTGCTGAAAGCCCCCAACCAGCAATCTTGCTGCATTACTATCCGTCACTCTTAGCATGCTCATCTGGCCTGCACAATAGCTCATAGGAGTGCTATGCATTCGACGGGGCGGAAGCCGAGGTTAATTAACCACAATGTGATGTTGAGTTGTTTGTAGAGCCAGGAGGTGCCCCCCACGACAGACTGAACTCTACAAAAGTGTCATTCACTGTGGAATCCATCAGGGAAGGGCGCTCTAGAACAAGGAAACACTGTAGTGAGTTGGGCTGTCCAACACTGGGTGCGCCTGCCCGCCACTCTCTTTGTCTGATTAGGTCCCGTGAGCTGTGTGGCTTGCCACGGTTGCATATCATACTGAATATATCCGGGTAAACCTTTCCCGAACGTGACTGACTTACAGTCGCACCGTATTCTATCGTTCGAATTCAGAAACGTTCGCTTGGACCTGCAATGGCGTGCTGCTGTACTACAGTATCACCTAATTCATCCGGACGAAACAGGCCGATGACACGCCACAGATGGTCTCGGGACCCACAGGCTGATGTACTGTTTTACAGAGGTATTGCGTACAGGAAGACAGTAGGTAATGGACGTCCCGATGATATTGTCCATCATTTCATACAGGTTTGCGATCCTAGTGTGAAGTTGTGACACCACGCGAGACGAGCCACATGATCCTACTGCTTCGTACACAACGTGTGTAACACCCGTCAGGAGCCGACCAAGAGTGTCGATGGCGTCCACAGAAATCCATATAATGGCTGGTTGGTGGCGACCTGATGACACATCCGCCAGGCCACCAGCGGAGGAGTGTATGCTGTGAGCTTGGTTTAGAGGGAGGGCCCGTGCACCCACTGTCCACCACCAGCCCAAGTACCAAACTGTATACCGGCTCTTCGCTCACTATTGGCGTCCGCCTGCCGTAGTACACGCTCACTCACTTTCTAATCCACCCCCTCCGGCTCACGGCGAGGGTACCAAGACTCAACCAAAAGAAGACAATGGCACCGTCGCTTCTCACGCAACTGCTCCTGCTCGCGGTCGCGTTCGTGAGTGCCCACGCTCAAGACAGCTACAACTATGACAACGCCACAGATGTGGCAATGAGCGCTGGCGTGGTCCGTCGACTCGCCGACGGATCCGCGCCGGGTAACGTTGCGGCCTGCTACACGCCGTTCCACAACTGGCAGTACCCGCTCAACGGCGGTGGCGCAGATGTCAACGCGATCCGCGACGCCATCGACGACGACTTTCGCATCATGAGCCAGTACTTTACCCACGTGCGTACGTTCTACGCCCAGCACTTCGGCATTGAGGTCACGCCGATCGCCGCCAAGTATGGCATCAAGCTGTTCCTAGGCGTGTTCCTCACGAAGGAGTCGTGGGGATCCGCCGAGGTGGACGCCGCCGTCAACGCCATCAAGAAGGACTCGGATACGGGCGAGGTCGTCTCAGTTGGCAGTGAAAACATGGTCAACTTTGCGCAGCGCAGCGGTGACATCCTGGACAAGATCAAGGAGATCAAGAACAAGGCTGGTGGCGATGCATGGCGCGTCAAGTACGCGACCGTGCAGCGCGTCAACGAGTTCCTCGATTCGAGATTCGACGGGGAAATGTGGAACCTCTACTACAACCTCGACATCCTCGGCGTCAACATCTACCCGTTCTTCAACAACGGATACGATGGCAACAACCCGTCGAAGCTGCTCGATGACCAATGGAAACTTGTTACCCAGAAGTTCCCTAACAAGATCATGCTCACGGAGACGGGCTTCCCGACGGCCGGAGCACCGTCCCCGATCTCCCCCAGAGTGATCCCGAACTTGGATTCGTCGTTCAAGTACTACGAGGCCGTGGTGAACTGGAATCCTGCTGGATACCAGGCGCCAAAGTACTGGTTCCAGGCATTCGACCGCCGCGCCGAGGATCCAGCAGCCCACCCCGACTTGGAACGCTACTTTGGCTTCTTTACGACGCAGAAGAACCAGAAGCGAGACAACTATCCGCGTCGCAAGGACTCCAGTGCATCTCGCACGGCGTCGTCCTCGGGATCTACGTGCTCTATCGAGGAAGGCGTGGATTACAGCGGTAACGATATTGGTAACGCTCCGTCGTCGACCGCGGAGGGCTGTTTCTCCGTCTGCAACCAGTTTGGTGGTTGTGGGGCTTTCACGTGGACGGGCTACAATGGCGGTACCTGCTGGTTGAAGTCCGGGAAGGGATCTACCTCATCCAACGGCCAGGCGCGGTCGGCTGTCACGTGCAGCTGCAACCTCGGCGGACTCGAGCCCGGCGTGGATTACACCGGCAACGACATTGGAAACGCCGTGGGTGCGAATGCACAGGCCTGCATTCCGATCTGTCAGCAACACGGCGGGTGCCGCGCATTCACGTGGTCGAGTTACAACGGCGGCACGTGCTGGCTCAAGTGGGGCAAGGAATCGACAAGCGCCAATGGAAGCGTGACGTCGGGCGTGGTGTGCTAAATGATAGGGGAGCAAAACCGTATGGCTCACATTACTGAGTAGATGGTGAGAGAAGGGCGAGGCTGCCTGAAAGGCCTGCACACTCTATCTTCATGTCAATAAAACGGAGCAGCGCTCGTAGATGAAGAAACTATGGGCTTGGTTCCATGAGACACGAAGTCCGCTGACGCGCTCCGCCAGTTGAAAGCATTTCGATGCTGTAAGTCCGTCGCGGTAATCAACGACGATGCCCCCGACCCGCAACTCGTTCTCGAGCTTGCGGAGCACGAGATCGTAGAGATTTGGATCCCAGCACTGCGACGTGAGTACAACCAGCCTGACGCCTCTCAGTGTCGTGGTGAGAACGTCGGCTTGGAGAAAGGAACAATTAGTGGGCTTGTGTTGGTCATGTAGCTCGTTGGCGACGTGGTGGAGATACGGCAGGATCTCAATGCCCGTGCACGCGTGGCCGAGCAGAGCTGCCGTGAAGAACACAAGCGAACCGATGGACGAGCCCACGACGACGATGGGCGTCGTAACCACAACCGCATCTTGTTCTTGCATCAGCTCCGCGTTCTTCGTGCGGTCGGTCGCAGGCCACCGTTGAATCGCACAGCGGATGGCTCCACTGGAGCACACTCGAGCCCATGAATCAAATGGTGTGCTGCCGTACGCAAAGTTGTCGACCGAATACTTGTTGTCGTTATTGCCGTCGCCGCGGCGCTGCATCACTGCCAGCAGCAGTCCGCGATGGAACTCCAGGCTCTGTTCTCGCTCTCGCAATGATATAATGATATCTCGGAGTCGCCCACAGTCAGTGTCGCACGTTGCCTCATCCTTGCTGTTGTTCTGCAAAAGAGCGGGCGCGCCCAGTTCTTGCTGAAGCCGCGAGCGGCGCACAGTGCCCCAAGCCTCGCGGCTAGGACAGCTCCAGTTGAACTGTCTACCCACGGCAGCCACTAGAAGCGCAGCATCGTGCAGAACAGCGCCGGGCGCGTGCATGATCTCGTCGCTTTTTCCGAGCAGCACCGTCTCGTTCACAAATGCCCGCAGCGCCTCCATCATTCGCAACAGCCGCACCAGAAGCCCACGCCCTCGACGCACTTCACGCACATACTGCGCCGCCGTCTGAAGCTGGTGCATGCGCCACGCGCATTCCGCCCACAGCGTGCTCGCGTCCATCATTTTGCCAGATCGCGACGCTTCGCAATCCCTGAATATTTATATTTACGGATACATCAATATATGTAGTGTCTATATGAGTATGCATCCGTAAACAAAATCCCCCACTTCAACCCATAACGAGGGGATCTCCATCCAGATCGCAATGGACCACGCTGCCCCCTTCGCTTCCGCCGCTTCAGCGTCGCCGCCTCCGCCGCCGGCGTCGGTCTCCACGAGCGGCTCCGGCGCTGCAGTGGGCGTCGCCCACGCTCCAGTTCCGTGGCCGCATTTTCCACCCAGAGGACGGCTATCGCGTGCGCACGCTGCTCGAGCTCAACATCCGCGCGGGCATCGGCGCGATCCTCAACAAGCGCGAGTGGTGGGTCAAGTGGCGGCGAGACGACGGCGCGATCCGCGACAAGTGGTTCGCCGAGTTTGAGCGCCTGCTGATCGCCCAAACGTTCCAGTCGTCCACGCGCGAGTGGTCACCGTGGGGACTGGAAGTGGGCGTCGTGCAACTTTGTACGGGGTTTCCGGAAGATGGAAGCGACGACCAGAAGCGCGCGTTTGTGGACAAGCTCTGCTCGGCCATTCCGTACAATCTGATCTGGCACGAGGAATGGTGGGAAGAACTCGAAGAAGGAGGCCTCGAGGCCAACGCCGAGCTGATGGGGGAAGAGACGCCGGAAGAGTTTGACGAGGGCAACGCGAGAATGGAGTCGTACGGCCAGATCACGTGGTACTTTGCGCTTGTGCTGTTCTACGAAATACTCAAGAGCATGCCACTCGACCAGTGGGAGGTCCCGCAGACGTTCGAACCGGGCTCGGAAGAAGGCGTGGCCCGCGCGACCGAGTTTATTCTCGCGGTGCACCGCGGGGAAGTGACCAAGGAGACCTTTGTCGACTACTGCCCGAACGGAGACCACCGCAGGCAGATTGTGGACGCGCTGTGGGTCCACGTGGACCGCATCATGCTGGAACTCGTGGAGATTCGTGCGTGCATGATCAAGACACTGGAGAAGGTGATCGAGAATAATCGACTGGATACGGAGAAGACAGTGACGGAGTTTGTGTCGCCGGGGCCGGTGCAGGAGACGTGGATGAGCGACGTGATGATCAAGGACGAGCTCAAGCGCAAGTTTGTCAGTGAAGTGGCCGTGCTCGAAGATGTTCCGGAAGATGATAAGGACTGGCATCCGGAATCCAACAACCAGGTGCTGGACTTGTTGCATCCGTCGCTGTACTGCTGTGTGTTTGGCAAGACCAAGGGACTTGCGTCATCATCCTTAGCTAGTGAAGTGACGGCAACAGGTATGGGGACTGTCGACGGACGCATGCAGAGTATAATATTCGGTGCATCCCAAATCGTGAAGAACGAGCACCGTGGCAGCGCGCAGTATCAGTGGATCCCAAGTGACTTTGCGGTTGCGGAGAATGGCGACGTCGAGATTTTATCGTACATCAACAACCTCCATCCGATCAAGCACCGCGGTCTCTACGACTCAATCGGCCGCATCTTCAAGGAGTTCGTGCCCATGTTTAATCGCGTGCTGTCGTGTCTCCTTAATCCCGATGGACCGCTCCCGACCATGGAGTGCCCGGATTTTTACGGACGCGAGACCGACGAGATTCCAGCCCATCCTGAGGTCCCCGAGATCTTGCGACTCCACCCGCCTGGCACACCGTTCTCTCTACGCGGGAAGAAAGTGCAGGTGATTGTCAAGATTGCAGAGATCCACTTGACGCCGGAGAGCCCCAACTATCCAGGTGGGTCATGGCATGTGGAAGGTTCCGACGCCGAGCAGATTGTTGCGACCGGCATTTACTACTTTGGTTGTGAGAACATCACCGAGTCCAAGCTGTCGTTCCGCGTCATCGTTGGCGAACCCGATTACGAGCAGAATGACACTGTCGGCATGCAGGCGGCCTACGGACTGGCTCGTGATGAGTTGCTCGTGCAAAACCTTGGAGCCGTGACGGCGATGGAAGATCGCTGCGTAGTGTTTCCCAACACGCTTCAGCATCGCGTCGAGCCGTTTGGACTTGTCGACAAGACCCGCTCGGGTGTACGCAAGATCCTGGCGTTTTTCATCGTGGATCCGTCGAAGCAGATCCCGTCGACGTCTGTGATTCCGCCTCAACAAGTCGATTGGCTGAGCGAGGGTCAGGATCCGTTGTTGACCGAGTTGCAAAACCTCCGGATGCTTCCTGATGACGTCTTGGGGAAGAGCGTGAAGGAGCTGCTCGACACAAGTATGACCCTGGCGGAGGCGAAGAAGCATCGTGTGGAACTTATGGGCGAGCGCAAGCCCGTGGCTGACGAGGATGAAGACTACGAGTTGTTCTTTTCGTTGTGCGAGCACTGAGCCCTCGAGCTACGTTAGATGATGTGAAAATGGCGATTTGCTCTCGCCTGAGACGATCCAGCTGAGGAAGGGCTTTCTTAAAACCGTGAAAGAGTTTCATATCCGCGGTTCAGTTTCTCGGCCTTGCTCTGGCACGTCTGTTGGTGAAGATCCGTTTATCCCTGATCGAATGGTAAGAGCCGCACGAATCGTCACGAGCAGTCGTCGCGAGCAGTCGCCGTGCGACTCACTCGAGCCCCATCGCTCCCCCAACAGCCCACGGCATGAACGACCTCCAGCAGAACGCCATGCGCAAGGTCAAGGTTCCGCGAGGCGCGACCGATCGTGACGTGACCTCGCCCCGCGCCGCCGATTCTAAGACCGACGAGGAGACAGCATCGCTAGAATTCCGCGGCCGCATCTTCCGCCCAGACAAAGGATATAGACCACGCTCGCTTCTCGAGCTGCGACTCTGTGCGGGTGTTGGCGCGGTCCTCAACAAGCGCGAGTGGTGGACCAAGTGGCGTCGAGGCGATGGTGCAATCCGCGACAAGTGGCTGGCCGAATTTGAGCACGAGCTGATCGCGCAGACGTTCGAATCGTCCACAGAAGGGTGGTCGCCGAGCTCACTGGGCGAGGCCCTTCCACTTTTCCTGGCTGGATAAAAATGGAGACCGCAAGACGGTAGCGACGACGAAAAGCGCGCGTTCGTCCACAAGGTCTGCTCGACATTTCCGTATAATCTGATATGGCACGGCAACGACTGGTGGGACGAGCTCGAAGAAGGCTTGGATGCCAATGCCGAGCGTTTCGACGAGGAGACAGCAGAAGAGTTTGACGAACGCAACGAGAAGATGGAGTCGTACGGACAGATCACATGGTACTTTGAGCTCTTACGATGGACCAAGACGCTTCGGGGGATGCCATTGGACCAGTGGGAAGTCCCGGCCGAGTTCGAGTTTGGCACGGAAGAGGCAGTGGCAAGTGCGACCGAGTTCATTCTCGCTGTGCATCGCGGCGAAGTCACGAAAGAGACCTTTAACGACTGCGTTGCAGACGGAGACCATCGTGAGCAACTCGTGGACGCTCTATGGGTACACGTGGATCGCATCATGTCGGAGCTCGAGGAGATCCGCGAGTGTGTGAAGAGCACATTGGAGAAGGTGATCGAGGAGAACAAGCTGGACAAGGGAGCCGCCACAGACTTCCTGTCGCCTGGCCCAGTGCAGGAGACATGGATGAGCGACGTAATGATCAAAGAAGAGCTGAAGCGCAAGTTTGCCACAGAAGTGGCCGTGCTCGAAGATGTGCCGGACGACCAAAAGGACTGGCACCCCGAGTCCAACAATCAGGTGCTGGACTTGCTGCACCCGTCGCTGTACTGCTGTGTGTTTGGCAAGACCAACGGACAGCCATCAACGGCAGTGGTGGGAGAGTGTTCGGCTGATCCTGTCGTCGAACGACTACATCGCATGGCATTCGGGGCGTCTCAGATTGTGGAGAACGAGTACCGTAAAAGCGCGCAGTATCAGTGGATCCCGAGTGACTTTGCGGTTGCGGAGAATGGTGACGTCGAGATCCTATCGTACATCAACTACCTCCACCCGATCAAGTTCCGTGGTCTCTACAACTCGATCGCACGAATCTTCGAGAAGTTTGTACCGATGTTTGATCGTGTGCTGTCGTGTCTTCTCAGTCCAGAAGGGCCTCTCCCGACCATGGGAGATGTCGACATTTACGGACGCGATACGCACGAGATTCCGAGTCACCAGTCCATCCCCGAGATCTTGCGACTCGACACTCCCAGTACTCCATTCTCTCTGCGCGGGAAGAAAGTGCAGGTGATTGTCAAGATTGCAGAGATCCACTTGACGCCGGAGAGCCCCAACTACCCTGGAGGTTCCTGGCATGTGGAAGGCTCCGACGCCGAACAGATTGTTGCGACCGGCATTTACTACTTTGGTTGTGAGAACATCACCGAGTCCAAGCTGTCGTTCCGCGTCATCGTGAGCGAGCCCAGCTACCCACAAGATGACACTGTGGGCATGCAGGCGGCCTACGGACTGGCTCGTGACGAGCGACTCGTGCAAGTGCTCGGTTCCGTGACGGCGATGGAGGATCGCTGCGTAGAGTTTCCCAACACGCTTCAGCATCGCGTGGAACCATTTGAACTCGCTGACAAGACACGACCAGGTGTGCGCAAAATCCTGGCGTTTTTCATCGTGGATCCGTCGAAGCAGATCCCATCGACGTCCGTGATCCCACCGCAGCAAGTTGGCTGGCTGAACGAGGGCCAGGATGCGTTGCTGACCGAGTTGCAAAACCTCCGGACGCTGCCCGATGGCGTCGTAAGCAAGAGCGTGAAGGAGCTGCTGGGCACGGGCATGACCCTGGAGGAGGCCAAGGAACACCGCGAGGGACTCATGGCCGAGCGCAAGCCCGTGGCTGACGAGGATGCCGACCACGAACTCTTCTTCTCTCTCTGTGAGCATTGATACTTCAACCTTGAAGCCTTCAACTTGATATTCGATACACAGCATATCACATAATACAGGGATGAGTTTGTGTCCTGCACAAAATTTGCGACGACGCTTTTTCTCCCAATCCCAAAAAGAGACGCCCTTATGACACATTTTGTGTCCAGAGTGTGTCTTTTTGTGTCTGTTGATTCGTCCTCGGGAGGTTCAGTCACTGCCACGTGCATCACCGGCCAATTGCCCCCCGACGTCCGCGCCATCGACGGGGAAGCGGAGCTCTCTCTCGCCCACAGCGTCTTCCGGGGCATTCTACTCAGCACCTCTTCAGAAGAAGCACCATGGTGCGCGTCTTCCGCGGCGTTGGCGCTGGCGCAGCGCTCGCGGCGTTCGCTGGAGCCGTCACATTGTCGGTGGCGTCGCCCGCAGGGATTTCGCTGGAACTGCATCGCCTCCCAAGTGAGGTTGTGAGCCGCAACGCCGCGTACCAGCGCCAGCGACGGCTTAAAGCGGATAGAGACAGCTTCGAGTCGGTGCCGCTTCATTTGGGCATGGGGTGAGACCGTAGAGAAAGCGCCAAATGTGGGGAAGGGAAACGCTGACTGTTTGTTGTATGGATTGGCTCTCTCAAAAGAACGCACTACACATGGGTGTACGCTGGCACGCCCCCGCAGCGCGCGTCAGTGATCACCGACACGGGCAGCAGCCTGATGGCGTTTCCGTGTGCCGGGTACGTGTGGGCGCAACAGCTCCGCATTTGCCAGCGCAGGAAACCTCACCGTTTTTTAATGCATGGTATTGTAGGTGCACCACTTGTGGGACCCACACGGATAAACCGTTCGATACGACGAATTCGTCGACGCTGACGCACGTCACGTGTAGCGACCCGGCGTTTTTCCGCTGCCAAGGCTGCGGCGGCACCGACAGCACCAAGAAGACGTGCGAGATTTCGCAGTCGTACATGGAAGGAAGCAGTTGGCATGCGTCGGTCGTCGAGGACATTGTTTATCTCGGCGGCGAAGACAGTTTCCACGACGTCGCGATGCGTAATACCTACGGGACGCATTTCCGATTTGGCTGTCAGATGAGTGAGACCGGTCTATTCATTACGCAAGTCGCCGATGGCATCATGGGGCTCGCCAACAATGGTACGAACCCGTGCTCTTTCATTCTCTTTATCCGTGCCTTCTTGACCGTGACAAATGGTGCTGGTTGTAGATAACCACATTGTGGCCAAGCTGTTCAAGGAAAAAAAGATTGCGAACAAGCTCTTCTCGCTGTGCTTTGCCGCCGAAGGTGGCTCCATGGCCATCGGCGCGCCCGACACGTCACGCCACAAGGGCAAGATCAGTTACGCCAAGCTCGTCGGGACGTCGGGACACAAGTGCGTGGCTTATCTGGTCCACTGCTGCCCCATCCGCCTCTCTAATTTGTCTCACTGTGTGGCCTGCGCTCAGCTTTTATGGTGTCGAGCTGCGGGAAGTGCGGATTGCAGGTACTCGCGTGGAGGCCTCGACCGCCACGCTCCATTCTGGACAGTTCATTGTAGACAGTGGTACGACGGACTCGTACCTACCGAGCTCGATGAAACAAGCCTTCTTGGCGGCATTCAAGCAAGTGAGTGGACTCGACTACCAAATGTCGTCGTCGGCGTGCCAGGGCTACACGGATGAGCATCTGGAGAAACTGCCCAACATTGAGATCGTTCTCGGTGCCGAAGACGGTAGCAACATGACGCTGGTGGCTACGCCCGACCAATACCTCGTGCAGGAAGGCTCGGGCAAGTACTGCGGCACGATCTTCCTTTCCGAGGCGAGCGGCGGCGTTATTGGTGCCAACATCATGTTGGACCACGACGTGATTTTTGACCAGGGCAACCAGCGCGTCGGGTTTGTGGAAGCCAACTGTGATTTTCTGCCGGCGTCGAATGCCAGTGCTGGAAACGCGAGCGTGCCATCGTCAGCACCGACCACGGCTCCAGCACCAACGGCCTGGGTGGTCGTGAATGGCACAGCATCCACGCCGACTGCGACAAAGACACCGCTGCCGTCGGCGACGGAGGCGACAAAGAAACCCACTGAAGTGCCCACCTCTTCAGCGCCCCCTGCTACCACTGAGAAACCGAAAGCCAGTGAGTCGCCATCTCCAGCACTATCAACGTCAGCGCCACCGGCCACGACACACACTCCGACAACGACGACGACCGAGGAAGCCCCTCCTGCGACCATCAAGACCGCGGTCGATTTGGGCGCAAAGGCTGGCACCGATACGGCGAACCAAGACGACGAGGATCAACCGCTCGTGTTGACGATTGTCGGTACGGTGCTGGCTGTGGCGTTTATCATCATCGCGGTCGTGTCGATTCGGCGCCATAAAAAGACGAAGCGTGCACGCAAGAAGTACGGTCGGGTCAAGGAGACGGAGGGAGATGAAGACGACGACGACGAAGACGACCTGATCACCCATACGCCCGGCCAGCGGCGCAAGACCAAGAAGCCGAAGACGTCGGACTCTATCGAGAGCGATGACGACGACGACGATGATGCAGATGACGACAACGACAACGTTCGCCCCAGTGGTCGCGTCACTGGTCGTGACAGTGATGACGACGATGACGACGACGACATTTTCGATCGCGACGTCGAAGACCACGACGCCCACAAGCACGACGCCCGCATGTTAGAGAAGTTGTGACATTCCTAATGTTACAGAAGCGAGGTTTTGTGTGTTGCGTTTTGGGGGGTATATTTGTGGTTTTGTGTCCGTTTCCTGTTGGGTTCGCTGATTTTGCGACACGCTCACAAATTTGCGAAGACTATTCGTGGGTGCTCTTTTTTTAGACCAATCAAAACATGAATCAGCGAGTTGGCTCACGATGATTGGCTGATGCAGGCTGCCTGGTCCCTCCCATGGAGCTGCTGACTTTGTCGTCATTCGCAACTGACACGAAGCCAGAGCTACGTTGACGAGCAGCTCACTTGGCCCACGGTGTGCCTTTTCACATCACCCCTGTGCCACATCCACCGCATCGCCATGGTGCTACGTGCAGTCTCTATATGGGCGCTAGCGGCAGCCGCTTTTGCGGGGCTCGCGACGCCCCTGGAGCTCCCGTACGCGTCCGACAAGATGATTCAGATTCCGCTCATGCGCCACACAGTCTCCCACCAGTGGGACCACCGCGCGCTGCGGTTGCAGCACCAGCAGGAGCGCATCCGCCGTCGTCTCATGCCGGACCATGGGCCCAATGGGACCGCCGGTGCTGCGCACGCGAATGAAACGGTCGGTGCGATCGTCTTCAACCAAGTGCCGCTCGGCGTAGGCTTTGGGACCCACTATGCCGAGCTGTATCTCGGGATCCCCACGCAAAAGGCCTCCGTGATCGTCGACACGGGCAGCCACTTGACCGCGCTGCCGTGTTCTTCGTGCAAGGACTGCGGAAAGCACACGGACCCGCTCTTTGACCTGGCGAAATCGACCACGGCCAAGTACGTGACGTGCAACCAGTACGTGGGGTGCATGAGCTGCGAAGAGCAGAAGTGCTATATCAGCCAGGTACGGTCTTTCACTGTCCCATCGAATCTCACGCTCATGGCTGACTGAGGTTTGCGTGTGGAGCGTAGAGTTATACTGAGGGCAGTATGTGGTCGGCGGTCGTGGTGGACGATCTCGTGTGGCTTGGCGGCATGAGCGACAAGCACCCGGAGCGGTTCCTCAAGAACTATGGTGTGCGATTCCCCGTGGGCTGCCAGACCAAAGAGACAGGCTTGTTCATTACGCAAAAGGAGAACGGCATCATGGGCTTTGGCCGCGATAAAGCGACTCTCATGTCCTACATGGTCGCGCAGAAGCGCGTCGAGCACGACGTGTTTGCCATGTGCTTCAGCGCGAGGGGAGGCCAGCTCGTGATGGGCGGCGTCGACTACAGCCACCACCGAACGAAGGTCGCTTACTCGCCATTGGTCGGTGGCGAGGGCGGGTGGTACCCTGTCAAGGTCAAGGACGTGCTGGTCGGGGATCAGACACTAGGCGTTAGCGCAGACAAGTACAACACGTACGTTGGCTCCGCTGAAGGGAGAGTGAGAGATTCAGCGACATGGCGGAGACTAACGACTGGATATTCCTTCTGTAGTGGTAAGGGGGTGATCGTCGACAGCGGCACGACCGATACGTTCTTCGTCTCGACGGCCGAGCGTGCGTTCAATCGCATCTTCTCGGATCTGGCTGGCATCGACTACAGTGACGACGTAATGCACGTCTCGGCCAGCACCCTTTCGTCGCTGCCCAACATTACGATCGTACTGGAAGGCGCTGACAAGGAGGGCGACATCATGCTCGAGATTCCAGCGTCCAAGTACCTCACTAAGGCCGACGACGGGTCGTACTATGGGAACTTTCATTTCAGTGAACGCAGCGGTGGCGGTACGAGTCGGATACTATTGGGTGGCTGCGGATTTGCCGGTGATGAGAGCTCACAGAGGGTGGTGTGGATCTGTCTTTGTAGTCCTTGGTGCCAGTACTATGGTCGGGTACGACGTGATTTTCGACATGGAGAAGAAGCGGATTGGATTCGCCGAGTCATCGTGTGGTGCGTAGCTGTTGTCATTTTTTGGCTCGGCTCATCTTTGTTTCTCACCTGACTATTTGCTTCGGGGGCCAATTTCAGATGTCGCGGCCTTCAAGTCCAAGACGTTTGCACCACCTTCCGAGCCAAAGAAGATCACTGAGCCAACGATTGAGAAAGAGACCAACGCGACAGGCAGTACCAATTCGTCAACGTCGGGCGCGTCGGTCTCCTCAGGAGGATCCAACTCTTCGTCCAGTTCGAGCTCGTTTTTCGGCCAAATCCTGCTGGTCTCGATTGTCGGTGTCGTCGCGGTCGTCGGATTCAAACGACTCCGCAAGCTCAAGACTTCGTGGGTGCCACTGTCTGAGACCGACACGGGCTGCGACTCGCTGAGCCGTGCTGAGATCCTTCGCGACATCAACGACCCGGACGATGGAGCCACCAGACAGTCGGTGACGTCACCGCCGCGTCGCCAAGCTGCGGCTGCCTCGTCACCGACTCAGTCACAGTCGCCCGACACTGCCGCACAGCGTGCTCCATCCCCACGCTTCACCATCGGCAGTGACAGCGAGAGCGAACACGGCGACTCGCCCCGCGCCACCACAGAACTGTAGCACTTCACTTCAATAATGCCCAAATAGATACAGTCACTGATGCGGGGTATTTGGTATGCCACAAACTCCGAAAATCGCCTTGTTGAAATCCCTCACTGATGCGCGTGGATTATGACGACGCGCGCGCCGCTGTACGTGCGTTTCTGGACGCGGCGTCGACAGGGGACGTCACTGCCGTGGACGCGTATATTCGCTCGGGCGGGGATGTGAATGCCGTCCTCGGAGAAGGCTGGACCGCACTGCACAGCGCCGCGTCCCATGGCCAAGTACGTGTGCTCGAGCGTCTCATCAACGACGCCTCGTGCGACCTCAACACCGTCTCAGCGTACGTTCAGTGCAAGCATCCTTTCTCCTGATACTGTGTGCTACTGGTACAGAGCAGACGGGCACAGCCAGTCGTGCGTCGCTTTCTTTCGCGCGGCACGTTGCGTGCGTTGAGCTTGCGCCGTCTGTGTAACGGGGGGCGGCGGAAAGAGATTCATTGCATCGTCTGACTCTTTCCTGCTGTCGTCTACACGCTACAGCATCGGCACGACAGCGCTAGCCATGGCGCTGCGGATGCGCGACAATATCGCCACGCGGGTCCTGCTGGACGGCGGCGCCTCGCGTGCGACCATAGGTGCGTGACTTCCACTATGTGGCTGTTTGCTGCTCAGGCGTCTGACGTACGCTGTGCATCTCTCCGTCAGCCCAGGAAGAGCTCTGTCGCGTCTGGGACGCCGACTGGCTGTGGCTGGATGTCCAGCGTCGCCTTCATCCGGGGTGGTCGATAGTCTGGACCCCCGACACCCACCACCGCTTCTCGCGGCAAGAGCGTGACAAGTGCCGGCTCATACTCTGCATAAATCACGTCATGGCCAAGCTCGGCGATACATTAAACTGCAGTGTTGGCCACGGCGACAGCGACCGTGGTGTTGTGGCGACAGTCGCGTCCGCGATGGTCCGAGTGGTGACGGCGTTATACCGGGGAGATGCAGGCGAGCCGCTCTTCCCATCGAGACACCAGTGCTCGTGGGTGTACCTTCCTCCGGCCGTCGTGCACCTCATCCTGCAGTTCGCGTTGTTCCTGTGGTGATAATTGGAGTGGATTCGTGAGAACCCCCGTTCTGGTTGTCTGTGACATAACATCGGTTTTATCATTATTCATGATCCGAATTAGTGTATATCAGGTTGAATTAGACAAGTAAAATACAGTCGAAGGCAGAGTTGATTATCGTATTATATACTCAGTTTTGCCCTATTTTGGAGCATTTGTCACGTTTGTGCGACACAAATTGTGTCTCACAACAAACGAACGTGAAACAGATGGGAGATGGTTGAATTAATAACACTGTCTGTCTCAGTATTACAAGATTTTGGTCTCGTGGAAGCCTAATTCGGAGAACAAAACTAAATTATCGCACTACTATTGCACATTTGTCAAAAGTGTACAGTGACCAGTGGTCACTGTACACTTTTGACAAATGTCACTGACCACAACAACCGATACTATGGTGCATATTGAGCGTGACGGCGAGGTGCTTAAACCCAGAGCGCAGCAAATGCCCCACACACCACACGTGAAGAACGAGCTCCTTGTGTTCACATGCTAAAACAATACGTAATAATATTTTGTACCTTATCTCCTATAATATATGGAAAGGTCACATAAAATGTGAGATCAGCGTCTAAACTGTCCTGCTGCTCAACCGTGGAATAGACGGAAAACAGACTTGAATCCCAAAATTCATATTCGCTTTGCTTGAAGGCCTCATACAGTAGCTTAGAAGATGGACACTCCTTCATGGACCTCTTGGTTTTCTCGCGGTTCTTTTCCTCCCGTTTCTATTGCACTGTGTGCAGAGCTGTCCGCATTTCGCTGGAGCAAAAGAACGATGGCCAGCCCCCAATACAGTACTCTCCCTTCTAAATGGCCAGTTCGGGCCACTGTGAGTCATTCCCTGTCTAAACCGATCAGGGATGATGGTTGAACAAGGGGCGGGGAGTTCCACGGTTCTTCGGGCACCCTTCGTGCAACCTTCGTGCAACCTCTTGAATCTCCTCGCCCACCCCAAAAGTCTCATCATGGCGGTGCATGGGAATCCCATTCGCGATTGGTCCGAGGAGATTCACTCTCTCACGTTTGACACGCACGCCCGGTCGGTTCTCCCTCACAAGGAGATAGTGAGACTGCATCGCACTGAGCATCGAGCCTGAGCAGCGCACACTCGCGCCGACACCGCCGCCACCGCAAGTGGGCGTTTCCACCATCACTTTCCACGGACCTGTCTCCTTTCTTCGTGCGACCGGCAAAGCTTTCGTGCCCGTCCGTCCATCACCCTTTGAGGAGCTCCCCAGCGATTCGATTCGCCAGCTTCGACGGAGATTCGTTTCGTCCCTCGCGCATTCGGACCCACCCCAGCCCCACCACCACTCGCGCATTTGAATTCGGCCACATTGGGTGCCAGTCACTCAGCGCCTCGGCATTCGAATATTCTCAGAGAACAGTGTTAGAAAAAAAGAGGAGACCAGCATGAAGTTTGGCAAAGTGCTGCAGCAGTCGCAGCAAGTGTCGTCGGCCGCGTGGGAGCCCAATTGGGTCGACTACAAGCTGCTCAAGCGCATCATCAAGGACTGCGCACAGATCCAGAAAGAGGAAAAGCTCCAGGGCTCGACGCTCGTCAAGACCAAGATCAAGCCCCACGCCAAGGAAGACAACGACTCGATCCGTACGTTCTAGAAGAGGCGGGTTTTGGACCACTGGCGCTGAACGCATGATACTTTGTAGGCACGTCGCCGGATGAAGAGAATTTCTTTCGCACCCTCCGGTCCGAGATCAAGAAGATAGGCGATTTCTTTCTCAAGGAACAGGCCGCCTACATTAGCCGCGTCAAGGAGATCGAAGAGGTCTTTGTGACGCTCCAGACCCACCCGACGCCCGCGATCAAGACGGATCTCATGCAGCGCTGTGTCGTGCTCTACAAGGAGCTGTTGCTGCTCGAGAACTTCGCTGTCATGAACTTTTGCGGCATCTCCAAGATCCTCAAGAAGCACGACAAGTGGACGGGGTACGCCACGCGCAACAAGTTTATGCGCACGATTCTCATGAAGCAGCCGTTCGCGACGTACTTGCCGCTGCTGCAAATGATCGACCGCCTCGAACACATTTTCATGGAAGCCACGGGCAACAGCATTGACCAGCACCACTCGCGGCGACGCGGCAGCGGCGGCAGTGGCGCCGGTGCTGGCGCCACCGGTGGCGACGCGTCGTCGTCGTCGTCGCCCCATAATAATACTGGCACTGACAGCGGGGCGGGCGGACCACCGCCGTCTCACAGCCACCACCCCCACCAAGCATCGTCCCCGTCGTCACATACGAACGGCTCGCCACCGCACGACGCCACTGCCGCCGCCGAGAGTGGCGTCCTGACACTTGGCCGCGTCCACGCACTGCGGGACGACGCGATGCAATTCCGAGAAACGGAAGTCGTCGATGACAGCTACGACGGTGACGACAGTGCCGACAGCGACGATGCGGCACTGCGCGGCCTAGGCTCGCCGCAGAGTGACTCGGGCGTGGCGGCGGCACGGGCAAATGCCGTAGCACTGCCACCGCTGGCAATGCGCCATTCCATGGAGCCGACACCGACGACAGCGGCAGCATTACCCACGATCACGGGCTTGCGTAAGGACTACAACTCGGACAGCGACGCGGCCGCGATCGCCATGCTGTCGATGAAGGAAGCTGGTGCTGGAGCCATGGCCAGTGCTGCCGGCTTCCGAAGCGGCAGCGACAGCGAGGGTGGCGCACGTTTCAAGCGCAAGGCCTGCTCGCCACTGCCGCCGACGGCGGGCAAGCGCAAGATGAGCTTTGCGACGATCTTGAACTGAGACGGAGTTCCCTTTGTCAGTAGGTTTTTGCCATTAGATAAAAAAACACGGAGTCGAAGTCCACGACAAGACCCCTATTAGATCCATGGAGAGAGAGACACACACCCAGGCCAGGGAGGAAGAAAGGAATGAAGGAAGAAATGAAGGACGGATAGATCACGAATGCCCTCGCGCCGCGTACGCACCACCATGAACTATGAATGCCAACGATGGTTGGCCCAATGCAGGTAGATAGACGCCAAGCCACTCGTGGAGCCATGACCTAGATCGTGAACGAGCCGTTGTATTTTTGTTTCTACTGAATTCCGATGGGAAGCTCCGTGAAGGTGAGAAGGAGAACATGCGAGCGTCTCTCAATAGAAGCGGCCAATCAAAAAGAAGACAATGGCGCACACGAGCAGGTGCACGAGCGAAAAGTTCTATCCATTCATACACACACAATGGTCAGAGCTGTTCATTTCGTGTGAGGAGGCCCAGGAAGCATCATCCACGTACCATCGCATCCTTGGCCGCAACAGCGCGGTCGGCATGGCTGTGAGCATCGTCGGCCACATGGGCACTGGACGCACCGCCTTTTCGTTGGCGCAGTGTCGGGGCCTCCACACGCGCCTCTTGAGCATCCTGTAATTGCTGCCGCGCAGCCGCGAGCTCGCGCATCATCTCTTGACGCTGCGCCGTGAGTTGCACCGTAAACGTCACAAGCTCTTCATACTTTTTCTTCAGGCTACCGATCTCGGCAGCGTCCTGTTCCATTCAGTCACGGTGTCATCAGTACTAAAACCTAGTCATTCTCCATCACTCCACGTGCACTATACGTACCACAGATTGGCCACCCGACGCGGGTGCCGCCGCCGCCGGTGCCACGGCTGGTGCAGCTGCTGCGCCTCCTTGCAATAGCTGCGACGTGAGCTTGCTCTGCGTCGACACGTCTACATCCACTGGCACAGCCGACGGCATCACCGCCGTCGCTGCAGCGGTTGCCGTTGTGGTGGTGGTTGTCGTTGTCGCCGCCCACGTACTAGTCGACACCTCTTCTTCCACCGTGGCCTGGTCGTTGGTGCCGCTGCTGCTCGTGTTGCCGCCGTCCGGATTCGCCCCTTCGACAAAGCGGCAGCGCAGTTTCTTGTTCGCGAGGCTCTTCTTGTCGGCCTTGGCCCACATATTCGTGAGCTCGTCGGCCATTTCCTTGGGCGACTTGGTCTTGACGAGCTCATAAAAGCTGTCGTCGACGTAGCTGCTTTGCACGAGAAACTTGTCGTTCGAGAGCGATCGCTCCGACGGGTCCAGCCGCAAGAGCTCATCGCAGTCCTTTTGCTGCAGAATGACCATGACCGACGCGCACATGTTGGGCCCGAGCATGCCCTGGTTCGGGCGCACGAGGTACCGCAGAGGACGCGTGGTTTTCACCTTGAACGCGATCTTGCGCGTGTCGGAAATGTTGCGGATGAGCAGCACGGCCTGCGGCGACGCCGCTGGCTGCAAGTGGAACGTCAGCGACTCAACGGGATCCAGCACGACGCTCGAGGTCGGCGCGTCTGCATTCGAATCGGCCATAGCGACGGAGATATCTAGTGAAGACGAGAAACGGACTCGTTCGTTAGTGACGCACGAGTGGGCCAACTTCAAACCGCGATGGCGAGCGAACGAGAGCGAATTACGGAGGCGTACCGACGTGAGCGGACTGTACAGCGAGTGGCGAATGCACGAAGGAGAACTGGTGGTGGAGGTCTCGCGGAGCCGCCGCGTGAGAGACGATGGGGAGATGTGGCACCCTGTCCCCCCGGCTCGTCGTTCTGAAGCGGGGCTTCCCTTTCTTCAGCTCACGACGAGAGAAGAACGGTCGAAAAGGGGTCGGGAAGGGTGAGTATTGAATATTCTGGAAGATTGAATGGCTATTTACGTAATTTGGTTAATCTATGTACCGCAGAAATGATATTATTCTGTGGTGAGCTGGCAGTGTAGCCATGTGCACTGAGAATGAAATGAAGCAGAAGAATGGAAGGAATGATCGCGGTGTTTCATGCACACGTTCGTAGCGTATTAGTGGATATATGCGACCCCATACGGGTAGCCCCTTGTCTCTTATAACC
>JAADXL010000640.1:0-20368 GCA_023337755.1 Pythium aristosporum | reverse complement strand
TTGATGCGCTTGGCCTTCCGAGCGACCGTGCGTGGCGCCGACGGAGGGGTCTGCGTTAACACGGCAGCACCCGCGTGCAGCGGCGGGCGTGTCGAGGAGCTGTCTGTCCCCATCCTAGTCGATCAGGAAGCGCTCGAAGAATTGGAAGAAAGAATCCAGCGAGGTTGATGGTCTCGTGTACAGTACCATATCACTTTAGGCAGGCCACTCCAGCAAGAACTGACAGACCAACGTCAAAAAGACAGAAATGGAACCCTTGAATCTGGCTCGCTGGTGTTACGGGGGCGAAGAAAGGACAGTTGCACTCGATTGGTTTGGTGCGTCTTTGAAGATACCACGCTGGACTGGATACTGCTCTACTACTTTATTGGACTGCTCGGTTCAGTAATTGCGCTGTCATGAATCAGGAAAGCGCAATTACTGAACCGAGCATGACTCACGATGACGCAAAATGCTGCCCTCTCTGTCGGAGGACACGGTGCCCAACTACAATGGACGCTGAACTGTACGCTGTAAGTCAATATGGGTCCATCCAGGAATCCGCTTGTGCCATTTGCTTCTTCGATCCAAACAAATTTGATAGCCACTTTTCGCGGGGCTTGCGGAGTATGCTTTTCAATCCTACACTGTTGCTCTTCTCCACGTTGGCTCCTCGAGTCGTCGATCCCTCTTCATGATCCTCAGCGCCGCTACGTACGCAGTCTGATCGGTTACCAAGACTGACGCCAAGAGGCTGATCCGCTTGTCAATCACAAGCGTGTCGTCGGCATTCAAAGCCACTGGCTTCCGCGCTGTTGTTGTTCTTTCTCCACTACGCACGATTCGCTCAACGCGACCAAGAACGTTCGGGCCATCGGCCGGACGCAGAGTGCTCTCGTAGAGAAGCCGATGCCCAGAGCTTCGTGAGCGTTGCGCTCTCTTATTTCGGCCTCATGCTATCGGCTCAGGATTCTCAAGCCCTCGAGTCGCTGGGCTTTGCGGACGACCTGAATATCGTGTGGATAGATGGAGGCACGGTCTGGGCATACGTGGTGGTGCCGCCACGCGTCTGCAGCTCCCGTGGCAAGCGCCGTTGCCTCTAGACCAAACGGTTTGAACCGAGATCTTGTTAGGCAGCCATCATGAGAACCCCTGCAGCCATCATACGCTCGTCAGCTAAACTAGCCTAGCTAAGCTAAACTAACCTCATTCCCACGAATCAAGTGTCCGGGGCTGTTTTTCTTGCAGGCCCTCGTCACGTCGCCCCGGCTGACGGTGGAACTGACTCCTCCCATACAAAATCCCAGTCATTCTCCTCTGTGTCGGCCCGGCTTTGCACCCCCCGGGCCGAATCACGTCTGCTGGAACGAAAAAACCTTGCGTGAGAAAATGCTGACTACAGTACAGTGTACCGAGCGGCTGCCCGTTTGCGTCCAGCGGAGGGTACCTACATTACTCTCTGGATCCCCCCGTCCCATCCTCTCTTGCCTGCAATAAGAGGCTGACAGAAAGACTCAGAGAGTAATATAATACTGTACCGGCCCGTGCTGAAAACCGGTAGTGTAAATTCACTGTGCAGTATCAGCACTTGGGGCTATTCAGCCGCTGGCTTTGGCTGAAAAGGCCCCCGGGACAGATTATTCGGTCAGTTGAGGAATCACCCGCTGGAGGGCGAAGAGGAGCCACCAGACCACGAGCAGCTAGAGCATGGTCTCATCTCGAGCGGACGCCACGCGTGACAAGCCCAAGCCCAAGCCCAAGGCTGCCAAGCCCAAGGCCAAGGCCACGGGCCCGATTGTGCGCAAGAAAAAGCTCCACTTGCGCACGCGTGAGCTCGTGCGGTTCCGGTGCCAGAACCTTGAGCTGGATCTCATGAACCTGCGTCAAGAGATCTCGACCCTGGAGCGCACGCGGCAGCTCCTGTACGCACGGACGCTGAACCGGCCCGACGATTTCGGTGGCTCGCTCTTCAAGACGATCCAGCAGTTCTACAAGCTGATGCGAGGCGGCTACCACGACTTTGTGTGGCTCCACGGCGCGAGCGAGAGGCCGCTCGACTTCAACCAGTTTATCCGCGTCACGTTTGCCGAAGCGCTCGCGATCGGCCCGGAGGGCGCGCCAGTTGAACCTCACGGACGCGACCAGTTCGTGCAGATCTTGACCTACTTGACGGCACTCACGGGGACGCCCAACGTGCGGATGCTCGAAGTCCAGATCCAGCGGTCGAGCGACAACTGCACGGCCAACGTCTTGGTGCAGACTGTGTGCACGAGCCCATTGAGTGTCAACATGCTCGAGCACAAGTACGCCCACATCAGGCAGTACCCCGAGCTGAGGCAGAAGCTCGTGGGCCGCGTCATCTCAGCGTACGGCGAGGCGAGGTACGTCTTTGACCTGCGCACGGGCCGCATCGTGCAGGCCAATATCCAAGCCGACCACGCCGGCGCGATCCTGCAGGTCGTGGACACGCAGGACGAGTACGAATTCCTCGTTGGTGGTCACCATAATGAGAGCCGCTTTGCAGAGGTGGTCGACGACTGCACGGACAGCGCCGCGAGCCCAAGCTCTCGTGGCTCGTCACCGTCAAGCGTGGCCTCGTCACCGTCAAGCGTGGCCTCGTCGCCTATCAGTGTGAGCTCCTCGCCAGCGGCCAGTCAGAAAGTACGTCACGTGGAGCCCAGGACCACATCTTCGACCATGAGCCTCAGTTTTGTGCTCACGACGGACGAGTCGGAGAACGAGTGAAAGGCCGCCGTGTGAAGAACCACTCCGTCTGTCCAGATCGCCTGTGTTTTCTAGGCTATGTGCTTCCATCCCAGTTCGCCAGAGGGAAGCGAACGACGTCCTGCTGCGTGTGATGTAGGTACATTCATACTCGGGACCAATTCCATTGTGTAGGAGATTGCAGCAGAGAAGTATGAATACTGTGGTCACCGTGAGAATGGAGACTGTCCCGAACATTCCAAACAATCCAAATGGTCGAGTTTCACGAAATCGCTTGCACTCCCCGCCATTGCCTGCAAAGAAAATTTCCCGAACCTCGAGTTCGCTACCATCAAGCCAGCACAGGTTGCTACACTTAACCAGCGAGCTGTGCGCAGCTTGGAGATAAACCGAGCCTTCTACTGGTTCTATATGCACTCTCCAGCGCCGGGTGAGCAGAGTAAGGTGCGGGGTGAGCTAGTGCGCACGCCGAACGACAAGCATCGCTTTCTGCAGTGCAGGGCATGACTACTGTCCCACCGGTGCACACAAATGATAATAGTTGACCCCTCGCGACTGTCCCGTCGTGCCTATGGATAGGAATAATCAGGGTATTTGTGGCCGCAGTCGCGAACACGCAGTGCTGTCATGCGCTGACGGACGAGTTCTCGAAATTACGTTCCTACACTTGCGCGTCGTGACATCGCACTCGTTGGCGAGGTCGAGTTCCCGGACTGGTACTACTGAACACGAATCGCGCCGACCGAGCGGAGGATTCAGAGTGCAGAGGAGAAGGAAGGAGATGAAGGGCAACTTAAAGACAGAAGGCTTCATGAGTCGACAAGAGGGGTCATGTTGCCAACGATGACGAGTTTTTCTAGTTAGGCGCATGAGATATGCAGGGTCGCGCTTGCTGGCGGCTACGTCTGGAGCGACTGGATGTGGTCACATGACGCCCTCTGTAAAAGACAATCTGGGCGTCGCTTTCTTGCTAGCGAAATGCCCTAGTAGCTCTGCTTGGTAGTATTCCACCCAGATAGTATACTGCTGGATTGCATTGTGATACTGCAGTGTAGCTACGTTTCACCGCAGCTGGTATGCAGAATTTACTCTTCCCACAGAAGCAATAAAATGCACTCCAGCCTCACTTCGGCGGCTGCTGTTCCATTTGTTGTTGAGTAATGCACAGCCCAGCACCGGCTCCCGCCAAGAACAGTCGAGGAGCAAAACTCGGGAGCCGGTGCTGGGCTGCACCCTGCCATAAGCTTCCCGTTCTCGATGCCATCCCCAAGCGGCAAGACGGCGCGTATCGCTGTGCCTGATCGGACCAGGTTCACTACGTATTCCTGCACATCACCACTAGCCTGGGGGAAGCTAGGGCCTGTCGCGGACGGCGGTAAGCAATCGTATTGTACCGCAGTATCACATGGACCAGAGTCACACCAACTCATCAGCGACAAGCCCCACACGAATCGTGTGGGGCTTGTCGCTGATTCGTGTACAATGTAATCGACTCGTGCTCATCAGCGACAAGTGCCTCGATGGCCCCACATGATGCCACCACAGCGACAATCTTCGATTCGTGTACAATGCCCTTCTGGTCAACACGAATGTACTGTTTTTGGTCTGGAAGACGCCATCTCGCACCCCCGAACAACTCACACAGCGAAATGACAGCGTGGCGGACTCCGCTTCAGTTTTCGGATTGCGGAGCCTGAAGCTACTGCACAGAAAGCACCGCAACACTTGCAGGATCACGCCCGCTTGACCAAACTCAGTATCTCAGATTATGATTTTGAGCAGAATGGTCCCTTTTCACTTGAGATACTGGTTTTTGGATAGCTAAAGTCCCACTTCAACCAACCCAGATCAGTACACTGTAGGACTCCGGTGTTGTGGTCTGGGTTGGTTGATCAGTTTGCATTCGATGCAAACTCGATGGCCCAGCGGCATGAATCCGTAGGGCTTCACTGTCGCTCGCCTCGCGGTTCGACACAGTACGGTTGTCGTATTGCAACTTGAACACGATTGGATAACCCTGTACCTCTTCAGCCCCAAACAAAGACTTGCGCTGAATAGCGAACGTTTCTCTCCTCCGCCAACTCTCCCTTCCGCCCGCCAAATTTTCATGTGCAAATCACCCGATTCGTGGCTGTTATGTTCCTGACGGCTATCTGGGTTCAATCGTGGCTTCTCGAATCGAAAAAGGGTCTCACCTGGATCTGCTCAGGTTGATGATCTCTGAAGCAGAATCTGCAACGACCTCAGACTGCCCTTGGCGACAATAACCCACTCGTTGAGAGCATTCTGGATGGATCTGGATTGATATTCAGAACCCATTCAGCGAGTGGGAGGCACTTAGATACAGAGGGAGGAGAAATCACCACCGCACTATCCTTTTGTCCCGATCGACACGTGTGCACGTGTCTCGATCGATGGTAAACTCCCTCGGCACCACGGTACACGTGTCTTCAGACACGCAGTCTATTATATAATACTACATTCGAAAGTAGAGCCGCGTCGTAGAGTCGCGGAAAAAGGATTTGATTTATCAACAAGATGTTTGACCCGCGGTCAGTACATTCCACGCTCCGCGAGTAGTACAGTACTTCCATGCACACGTCGCGCTTCTCCAGAATTCAGAGCGCCTATGTAAACAACCACTGCATGCTTGATCCACGCTGAATCCCGTCTTTCCAGCATACGATTGCAGAGATTCGACGAGGTCCACGCGAGGATTCAGCGCAGTACTCAGGGACAGTACACACTCAAGGAACTCGAAGACGATCAACAGCATCAACCGCGGACTGTCCGGCTGGATGAACAAAGCAAGCAAGGGAAGACATCGCGGTCCAGTTTTACATGCAACTTGTTGTTGCTGAACGTTTAGATGTACAGTTAACCACTCGCGCTACTTGCTGGTTACTTTAAACTAAAATCGCGTACACGATTCTTCACGGAAGTGGATTGAGCAAGGCCGAAATACGAAGCTTCCGTGGCGCGACGTGCAAGGTGTCAAGCCTCCCACGGCAGAATTGCGCCTTGCGGGGAGGGCAGCACCAGCTCTTGTGTTTGTGGAATGGGTCTTGGGCTTTGGGGTCGTGGTCGTTGCATTTGAGCCGTTCGTGAAGCAACGACCGAGTCGTCATGAGCGCGCGGATCTCGCTGCGCAGGGCCTGGATATCGAGTTGCAGACTGTGGACACGGAGCCGCTCGACTTCACGCGTGCGCAGCCACCTGCGTGCCTTCCGTGGTCGTCGAAGAGCGTTCTGCTGGTCCATGGGATGTGATCTTGTTGCTGGAGCGCCGTCCTGTGTCTTGGGTGATGGTTTGAAGAATGAATGCCTCTGGAGATCAACAAGAGGGTGGGAGGGACGGGGAACGGCAAGCGATAGGGTTCGCCTGCCACCAAGAGAATACAGTGTTTATGTGAACACTCTTCCCGCTGGGAAAAGGTCCCTCTTGCACAAGAGGTAGTGACTGCCTTTTCTGTTTCCTTGTGCTTCGTATGTTACATAAGAAGCACAAGGAAACAGTACTATGTACGGGACCCGAAGAATACTAGAGTGTGACGCAGGGGGATCCAGGAAGAAATAGAAAGCTCTCAAGAACCTCCTTCGTGCGAACCGCTGAATTGGTGGGCACGAATGTACAGTCTCGATTATGCCATCATGCGTGTTATAATCCGCCCATTGCGATCACCAAGCCAGACTTGCACACACATCACGAACGGAATCAGATGGACCCTTTTTGCCCGGTGGCGTTCGTAAGCGGCTGTGGGATGCATAATTTCAGTACAGTGCTGTATGCAGACGAGAATGCGATCGTCGACTTGGGCCATCGACAGCTTGGTAACCAGGCGTGATGACTAATTTTTGCGTAATGAATGCCAATGGACTGGCAAATGAGGGTGCGCAATGTTTCTGTCGGACAAGATAGAGGAGACGGCATGAATGAACCCAGACGCGAAGAGGATGCAAGCGAACACAGGGCTCAAAGGACCCTACGCCGTCCGCGTAGGATCCACAGTACAGTATCCCACGAAGTACCTCCTGGTGACGTGCGCGGTGAGTTCAGAGGTGATGGGACCACGCATCCTCTCCAAGAGGGATTTTCCTCCAAGGCTACGAGAGCTGCGCCGAGACCCTGTATTCAGACTCTGAATTTCAGAGTACAGGGTCTCGGCGAGGCTCTTTTTGTAGCCTTGGAGAGTACAGTACAGTACTCTGTGGTCGCTGGCTACCAGAGGCCCAACCAAGCTTTGGCGTTCAGCTTCTGTGGTATCCGCCAAGTCTACACTGCGGGCCATCCATCATCCACGGTAGTACAGTGCTCACCGGAGGTGGAGAAAGGGTTCAGTAGTCTGGCAACAGTGGTCCTCTCCACAAGGCCGTCCACCTTTACTGTACAAGGGGCGAGGAAAGAATTTACGCCGGTGGTGACGCAGTTGAAGTACAGTCTGTATCCCCAACTCACAAGACGATTCACATCGAAGTCCAGGAGCTTCCTCTGCTCCTCGACCAAGATCTCATCTCCAGCGGCTATTGACTTCGTCCCCGCACCGCCGAAGACCTCACGACGTTGCGCAACTTTGCCCAAGACCGACCGAAATGGCGATGCCTCACTCACAGCGTACTCGACGACGTCCCTGGTAGTAGCGGTCCGACGTATGCGGCCACTACACTATGCCTTGGAGTCCAAGGCTCGGATTAGCAACTCTGAGCCCACTTCGTGCTTACGTAGAAAAACACTGTTTTATTTATAAAACAGTGTTTTTCTATTATAATAACGTTAGTGGGCAACGCGGTAAACGTAAACATCATCATTTCCAGGAGCTGCTGAAGGCTTGAAGAACCAAGATCCCGTACCGTACCAAAACTACTGTAGAGAAAGCGAAATAGTCGCCCTGAGCTCGTATTACGGGGCAAGAGAAAATGTGTGGTTCTGATTAGATGGCACCGTCTTCGTCGTCGTTCAAAATGCACTGGATCGACATACTACGCGGCGGAGAACTCGCGCTCAGCCCGCCCGGACTGGAAGCGCCAGTGCTCGACTGCACGCTCGCTGAGTCTTCGTCGGTGGTATGCTCGTCCACGGCCTCGACCTCAACTTTTGTCGTCTCGGCAGCCTCGTCGCCAATGCAGCAATCCGTCGCAACCAGTGCCCCGCTGAAAAGCACGGCGAGATCTTGGGGACGCGGCAGCACTTTGGCAAATGCCGGCAGGAAATCAAACACAATATCGAACCGCACGACGCGATTCGAGACCGTGTCAAACACGATATCAAACTGGCCGTACCCGTCGAGCGGCTGGCCAATGAGGAACTCCCGCATCGCGTGCGGCGCGTGTGGGAAAATGATGGCGAATGTCAAAGCCACGATGGTCGTCTGGTACCGCGTCCGCGCGCGCACGAGCACTGTGCGGCTGGGGCCCGGCGTGATCTTCTCGTCGGCGTCGGCGTTCGGGTTCACTTGCACGCTTGCCGACAAGAGCTCGTGCACGACGGGTCCAAACGCAGCCGTGTACATTGCGATCATCTTGATGCACAGGTCGATGCCGCGCATGTGGCCCTTGGCGACGTCGACGTCCAGCATCGCGTGGAGAAAGCTGTGCGCCGTCACCATCTGCGGGTGCTGACTCGGGTCGGCGTATCCATGCCGTAGCTGCGCAAAGTATTCGCGAACCATGCGAACGTAGGACCCGTCGGGCGAATCGCGGCGCGTCAGGGAGCGCGCCGCAAGCAGTGTCCGATGAAGCTCCAGGGCCTGGATCTCGCTGCGGAGACTGTTAATGTCGAGCTGCACATTGAGCTGGCGCAAATGCTCGCGATCCCGGGTGCGGATCCAGCGCCGCGGCTTGCGAGGCGCCTTTTTCTTCTTATTGACGGGCGCGAGTCCGGCGTTGGCGACAATGGAGACGACCGCGCTCGGCGGCATCGACGTGTGGACTACCATGGCCCTCTGTGAGCTTTATCTGTAAGTCGGCCGGTCGGATCGAGACGGAGTCGTGCCGCGGCGTTGGCGAATGGGGGAATAATCTTGAGGACAGTGGCAGCGTCTGGGAGTTCGAGTGAGAGCGTGAGGGGATGGGAGAGCGGGCACTCGCACCACCAGTGCCACACTAGTTTTGTGGGTGAAAAAGGAGTGATGGTAGAGCTGAGCTCCTCGTGATTTGTGTAAACTTTCCAGAGACAGGGCAGGAAAATTCATAAAATGAGGATTCAGACACCTGCGTACAGTAAAAATTCAACACCCAAGAACCATGTAAACTCTCTGTTCATTCGGAATTTGGATTGTTTGCTCAAAAGCAAACTAGAGAAACTTCACATCACCTTGTTCAAATGGCGGCACGCACCGCTTACGTTAAAAGGGTATTTTCTTTTTGTTGGAATACAGCTACAAAATACCCTCGACTCCGTCTTTGGAGATTATCGACTATTTTAGAGTTATTATCTCCACAAATCTGATTATAAACAGCTTCCTTAACCTGGTTTCCACCAAATGATGAGTCCGAACATTGAATTGATGTCTGTTTCCAAAACCTAATAAGCAAAACACTTACAGTTGCGCTACAGTAAACAGCATTACCACTGTTCAGTACAAATAGGAGAAGGTTTTGGTAAGTTCTTCATGTAACCAATGACAGTACATTCTGCATCTCACCAAAGGGTATGATCACGTTCTTGGCCAAATCTCATACAAATAATGAAGCTCTTGAGGCTTCCAGAGGAAGAGTGATCTGCAGAATGTGCCTCTTCCGCCCTATTAAAAAATATATATTTTAAAAACATACGATGGGATATATCAATGTATTGGTTTAAAAGGGCTATGTAGGTAATGAAACCTGATGGCAGCCGAGTCACAATATTACTGTACATGAAGGCAACATACAACTGTGCGGAGAAATACTAATACTGCACTGTGCTGTGAACTGTACTATAGGAATTCTGTGTGGTCATCCCGTGATGACCGGCGATGTTTGCGGTAAACAGTGTTCGAGTCCAAATTGACTCAAATACTGTATATTTTTATTCGATAACATCTGATGTTTTTCGTGTACAGTATTCTTTCTCAAAAGAATGCCTTACCCCAGCCCTATCAGGATATAACTCAGTATTTCGTGAGGCTCAAACATTCTTCAAAAAGTTTAACGAGCACTGAAGCGCAGATGCAGTTCTGAGTCCCCAAATCCTTGTTGAGTTATATCTTGCACATAAATCGGTGATGATGGTAAGCTGAAGTCAACAAGTATTACGCGCAATGTCCCAAGTTGCTTCCGAGGCTGTACAGTACACACGACAATAGAAAAGCCGATGTGGCGGTCATCAGAGTCGGCAAGCCACGACAGAAGAGTATTGCTCTCATGGACGTGCGTCGGATGCAGCACCTGGGAGCTGGGGATTGGCAGCGAGTCGGCCTTCGTGTTTTGTGGGTCCAGCGGCGGACACCCAACTGTGCATGGCTCACCGATGCGCTGTAGACCACAGTGGTCGATCCGGTGTGGCTTTGCACAGAAAACGAACGCTATATCATTACATTTTGCGAATATCATGACAGCCAAATGGGCATACATGGCATACATGGCTCGCTAGTTGAGAGGTACTGTATCAAATGGCGGAGGAAATCCTCATTGTTGGAAGGGAATCCTCAATGTACACTGCTCTATCGTGTGCGAGCTGGGGGTAGCCTGATCGATCGATTTGGTAGAACTCCAAAATGTGGTCTCGGAGACTCTGAGTCACGGACAACGCACTCGTTTTGCACTGAACGTATCAGCACATCCAGTAGACGTGTACTGCACTATCCACAGGATGCCGTCGCTGTGTCACAACACAACTGACCCAGAGGCATCAAGTACAGTACGCGTTCATAATGTCCGTCGCCTTGTTCTGTGTGATAATCGAGCCAAAAGCAATATTTACGGTTGTCTGCCAATCACACGACTTTCACTTGCGTCCACTTGGCTGATTCAAGGCCTTTTCTTCGTCTTGCTGTGCTTTTGTACGTTTCCGTGTTGCCACATCAAAAATAATGTGCAGTATCTTACATGGACGTAGCTGAATATGTACTGATGCACGTTGCGTGTCAGATTGAACATAAAAAGGATTTGTTTGTCCAAGGTATTACATACAGTCATACCTCGTTTTCTGACAGGGTGCTGAGTTATAGATCATTGGAGGAAATGAGTTTTCCGTAATTCTCTTGCCTCTAAAATTGACTGACCAAATATTAAGTATAGGAGGACACAAAATTTCCATTGGGTTTCAGAAAACGAGGGATTACTGTATTATATAATACCTCGAGAAACGATACATCGGAAGACTTCCAAAATGGACAAAACGCAAACGTATTTCAAAATAAGCGCTTCGGCGCTCCGCGGGAGAGCGCCTCGGCGCCTCCCTTGAAATCCTCCTGCGGGGGCAATCTCATAAGTTGCTGACTTGAGTACCACGCTTTCAAGACCTACCAACGAAGGCGCGGCCAAGACCCGAGGAAGGGAAGAAGATCAAGCGCTCACTGGGGGCAGAAGTCGAGTATACAAGAACAGATAGTACACTTGATCGACGCTGTTGGGGCGAGGGGCGCTAACCTCTTCCAGCCGACGTTCGTGTTCGCCGTCTCCCGCCGACAACTTGGCGCGTGGGCTCTCCTCCTGGGCGTCCAGGGGGAGACCATCGTGTCGTTAATCCACGTGGCATACTCAAGACGTCTGCGAAGGCTACGGCGCCTAGTTTCGGTTAGGTCAGCTAAGTCCAACGCTTAAACGTAATCCATCCATCCATTTCAAAATAACACCAACAAGTTTATCGACAGAGAGGTTGCGATTTGGTTAGAGCTCGTACGCCACCAAAACTGAACCATTTGTCGTTGAAAACTTGCAGTGTCAGTTTGGAGGTACAATCATGAAGGGCCCGACGGCAATCATCCTTGCCGCGGAGGCAGACCTCCCACTGGTTTGATCCGAGTGGCGAGGAGAGCATGGTGCGAGCTCGGCCGTGGACCAGCCCTTGCCCCCTGCCGTTGGAGGCCGCCTTCTACTGGTCGCGATTATTATTCATGGTGTGGCTGTTCCTGGTCACACCAAACCAGTTTTGCGTTGGACCCAAAATATAGTGAGACGAGAAATGGATCTCCGCAAATTTGGTGCGATAAAAAAACCCTAATCCAGCGACTGAATTTCATACGGCCCGACTCAAAACGTATTTTTCGCTTTTGCGTCCTTTTTGGAAGTCTTCCTTTGTGAGGCTTGCGCAATAGTTCAGGAACAAGTTGCAGTATTTTCTCGCGGAGTTGAACACCTTCTTACTTCGCCAGGAGATCCAGCAACGCCCAGTGCAGTGCACCGTCATTCGATCTGAACGCTGCGATCTCACTAGGCCAAGTGTGAAGGTATGCAATTGCTCACGATTCCCAGATATCCGTACATCTACGCATTTCCAATATATTCGAACGATGGACCATTGTCGTATGGTCCGAACATCGACGCGGTTTAGCCCGAATTGGACGCTTCATGTTCATCTATCAGCTCAAACGCACGCAAGTCCCCAATGCATCCATCCGGCGTGATCAGCGCACCGTCCATGAGCACTACAAGGTCAAACGGACTTGGCAGGAGCAGCGCAATCGCCGGCAGAAACTCGTGGCGCCGATCAAGCTGCAGCACGCGGTCGGTCGCTGTATCGAACGTGAAGTCGTACGATCCCATGAGGGATATTTCGTTGCCGAGCAGCTTGTCGCGCAGTCGTGCGGTCCGTTCAAATTGGTCGGCGCCCAACAAATGCGGGAAGATGGTGAGAAAGGTCTCAGTGGTAATCGTCGCTGTGAGTTTGACGCGCGCTCGCACGACGACTTCCGTGTTATTGTGGCTTTCTGGCGTCACCACATGCGCATCGATCAACTCGTGGTGTATTGGAGACAGCGCATCGACGTATCGCTCGCTCATTTTTATGAATTGGTTCACGCCGGCCAGGCGACCCGTGCGTACGTTCTCGTCCAGAAACGCATAGTGGAAAGCGCGCGAGTTGAGCGTACCGATCGTGGCAAAGTTGACCTCTTCTTGGTACCCGTCGCGGATAAATTCCATGTACAGCCGCACGAGCTTGACGTACTCGCCATAGGGCGTGCCGTGGCGGTTAAAGACGCGGGCGCGCAGAAGTGAGCGTGTGGTTTGAAGCGACTGGATCTCGCTGCGTAGTGCATTGATGTCCAACTCGAGACCCTGGATGCGCAGTAGTTCGGTCTCACGAGCGCGCATCCACTTGCGCGCCTTGCGGGGACGCCGAGCAGCTTGGGTGTTGGAAATGTATAGGTTCATCTTGAGTACTCGAGGGGCCTGGTATATTGCGGGGGAGGAGGAGGGAGATAAAACGTTTTTGAGATGCCCTCGAACTCCTCCGTCCATCACGTTTCTTGGGATCGAGCAGTCAAATGCACAGCAGTTCGAAGCTTCTGGTCAGCACGAAGCGCCCCCTTGTGTAGTCCGCGTCTTCTTCACTGGTCCCTTGTGGTTTGCATGCAGACCTCCGATTGGGCAAAAGCTGAGTTCGTTTTTGATTGACGACCTTTTTGCCTCGGCAGTGCCCGGATGCGAGACTCTGGTCAGACGACTGGTCAGTTGGATCTCTCTACTTTCAATAATATCATCTGGTGGCTCCGTTTCTCGGGCCATGCGGTGGAAAGAAGGGCTTGCAATTTCCTAGACTGCAATAAGGATAACTCACTGCAGGATCCCTGAGCACAGGCACGTCGTTTATCTCTACTTCAGTATCATCTGGAGGTTCAGATTCTGGGACCACGCGGTAAAACTTCCACCACGTCCACCCGATGGCTGAACATTACGCTGGCACTTTCCTAGATTGCAATAAGGATAACGCACGACGGGATCACAGACAGGCACGTCATGATTTCCATCACCATGTGCTGTACACCCGATCAGTTATTTAGTCTATCTGATCCCGAACGACGAGTCGCCATCTGCAAAGTCGCCATTCTTTTGCGGCGCGGAATATTATTGAGATCAGGTTCTTTACCGTCAACGCAATGCACCTGGTCGGACGCTTTGTGATCCAGATGGTTAAGGAGTTGTAGCGCCAAGAGCGAGATGACGGTCGAAAAACACTTCGCGGACAAGCAAAGCAAAGCCAACCAATGGTCCGGCCAAATAAAGAACCCGGGTAAGCCTCTCTTTCTCGCACTCAGCGCGAAATTGGGCCGGGATGCCAACCAAAAGGTGTGAGCCCACCCTCCATCAACTGCATGAGAAAAGATTTGTCATCTGCGGTTTGTCGAAGAACATGACGGCGTTTGGAAAGAGTAGTTGCCCTGCAGGATATTATTGAGCCGTACCGAGAAAGCCGGCCGACTCGAAACAAGCAAAAGCAAGTTGAGAAGGAGAATCTGACCAGGTGACGGAGATGGCGGTGGCGATGAGTCCGAACTTGACAACGATGAGATCGGGGGAGGAATATTGTGGCCGCTGTGCGGTGGGCGCGTGCGCGGAGAGATCAACTTTAATCAAGCCATATTAACACAATATATTTTGAAAATGTGGAGATTGTGCAAAGAGTCTGATACTGGTCAGATTATTTAGTGTTCATGCTTCGAGAACTTAAAAACGCTCCTTCGTCTGACGCAGACTCAATACCGTGGTCGGTGTCCTACGAAAATACGTAGCGGCTCAGTGCCGTTCAATCCCGCTCTCGCCCATGCGTCCGTCGTGCGTCCGCTGAAGTTGAATGACTCCTAAACAGTATTATCATCACACTCTTTGCCCCTCGCAGTAAAGGAGGCTGGAATACACATAGACTAGTTCCGATCGATCGGCGATAGCGGCTATGGGCCGTTTCGAGGCTACGGGGGGTTCCACCCTCTGAAGCTAAACTCCTGACTGACGGCGGTTGTCCCGGGCGACTTGTCGAGCGCTCCTGAGCGCCCTTGGAATGCACTGGGAGACGTATAGTATGGATCCCCATAATGAGGCGTAATAGCATGGTCTAGATCCCCCTCATGAAGTGCACGCACAAAACTGTACACTGTCAGTGCACAAGTTTCCGTGGGAGCAGTCCAGATTGATCACGCTTCTGAGATGCGCACTGAAGCAAATGTAAGCGGGTATTCGTTTTAGAAGGTATGACATCCCAGATTGACCGTGGTTCTGTATGCACGCTCTCTGAAACTACACACCCTAACCGCAGTTTCATCAAACTACAGAGATCACCTCCACGTGGTGTCCTGGCCATGTGCCTATCGGGTCTCGCTGCCAGCAAGCCGGAAGCAACAATCAAATGCTGGGCCCGCTCCCCCGGAGCTCCCAACAAACTCCCAACAAATTTCCGTCGCGACGCCCGGTATTAATACTCCTGGTACTATTGATACTGCTCCCGCCTCCATGACGCGACCGACACGCGCGAAGCGAACGACCGCCAAGACCCCCCACGACGCCAAGGGCAAGGCCCTGTGCGTCCGCGTGCGTGCGCCACGCATCGATGCGCGCACGCTCAAGCTCACGGCGCTGACGGGCGACGTGCAGAGGCTCCGGGTCCACATCACCCGGCTCCAGCAGCTCCGCGAGCTGCTCCAGGAGAAAACCATGAGCCGTGCCGACAGCATGGCCGGCTCTGTCTCCAAGATTGTGCGCACATACTTCAACGTGTTTGGCCACGGCTTCCACCCGACCGTGAAGCTGCCGGGCGACTGTGTGGTCCCGACGCGCAACTTCCTGTCGTCCATCATGGACGAAGATATCGTGTGCGGCGGGTTCCGCGGGATTGAGACGCTCGCTGAGAACGGCAGACGCTTCAACGCCGTGTTTAATAACGTCCAGCTCCGGCTCAAGGACCTCACGGTCGTGGGGCTCGGCGAGACCGACGACGGCGACGACCGCATCCTTGCCACTGCAACAGTCATTCACTCGGGCCATATCACGCTCCAGACGATCCAGATTTTGTTCCCCCACATCCTCTCGGACGCGGCACTCGTCATGAGCCTTCTCGGGCGAGCCGTGGAGGGCCTGGGCCGTACGACGTTCACGTACGACTGCGCGACGAACCGGTTGATCTCGAGCTTTATCGATATTGATATGGTCGGCATGTTTGCCAATGTCGTGGAGAGACCCAGCGACTTGGCTGTGCTCTTCAAGAAGGCCCAGATCACGGCCGACGGATTCATCGGCGACCGCGATGGAATCCCGGCCGACAAGGCTCTCGAGCCCACAGTTGTGGACCCTGAACAACAGCCCACGCGTGAGCCCATGGCCATGAAATCGATCCTGTCCGCCGACGCCGATGACGACGAGTTGTAAGTTGGGTAGGTGCCGATTCGTTTCATAACGTGAATATGTCAAGTAGTTCAAGTGGCATCAAATCTACTCAACATATCGTGCCGTGTGTCTTCTTCCACGCCGTCACATCACAACTCACGTACACAGAATACGATCGATATGCATCTCCTTTCTCGTGTATTCCTCTTCGTCACTCGTGAGAGTGGGCGTCGACACCGTTACCGACGCCACGGACGTCGATGGAGTTGTCGGCGGTGAGTCGTCACTGCGCTGCACCTGGGCGCGCTTCTCTTCGCTGTCGCCGCCCATGTAGTACTGTTCGGTCACGAGCGCGTCGCCAAAAAGCAGCGCTAGATCCGCCGCATTCGAGACGACCTTGGCAAACGCACTGATGAGATCGATGTCGATGAGCTGCTCGACGACGCGCTTTTGTTGGCAGTCGTACACAAACATGTAGCGGCCAAAGCCGCCAATGTTCTGGCCGATGAGTGAGACGACCAGCCGCGCATTGCTCATGACGTGTGGGAACATGCCTTCGACACCAGCCAGCGTCAGGTGGCCGTCGTACTTGCCCGTGGCTGTGATGTGAATGCGCGACGGCGCACCGCTTTCCGGTTCGACGTCGACGCTGGAGATCTCGGCCGTGAGAAACTGAAGCTTGGTGCCGACAAACGCCGTACTATACCGCTTCCACTGCTCGATCATGACATCGACGCCGCGGAAGCCGCCGCCCAATACGTCTTCGTCCATTACGGACCCCAAGAAGGCATCCGGATCGATCGGGTTCGAATTCGAAGTCGCTGGGCTCCCTGGATTCGAACCTCCGGACGATGCACTGGACGCATTGGACGCCCTGAGCTGTAGAGGAGACGGCACCACGTAGCCGCGTTGGAAGACGTCAAAGTAGGTTCGTACTAGGCGACACGCCGCGCCGCCGTGGTTGTCAGCGCGGTTCATCACCGCGGTCTCGAGTATCTGGCGCAACTGCTGGAGCCGCGCGACCTCGGCGCGCAGTTTTTGCACGTCGTATTCAAGCTGCAGATGCTTCTTGGCTTGAGCATCGCGGCGCACGGGGCGCGCGACTGTGGATCGTACGGAAAGCACAGTGGAGGACGAGGTCGTTGCACGCCGTGGTGCAACGGCGGGGCGCCGCAGCGGCCGGACATTGCTGACCATGCACTTGGTCCGGGCCTTGTGCGTCGTCTCGATCTCCATCATCTTCCAAAACTGACCTCTTGACACACAAGTTCAAGAGGTCCAAGTGTCTTTTTTCGAACCTGTGCTATGAAAACCTGGTTTTACTGATCACATGAATAAGGATTTCGACCCGTAAAAGGGTCTGTCACTATTGGGTGCTGTTCGTATTCGCCGTCGGGCCATGGGAGGGACCATCAGAGTCCAGTTCTTGGATGGCAGAGGAAGCGAAGGATGGACGACGACTGAGTCTTTGACGACCGCCCATCGCAAGACTGGATTCCTGTGGGAATGGGACACAGCCACTTTTCTTCCATCGCTGTCGCGTAATCATTTCTCGTGTTGGTGCCGGCGTGTTTCAGGTTTCCAGTTGGTACAGTGACCATGTAAATTCCTGGGACACGGCAGGAGCAAGGAGCAGGGCCCCATCCAGGTCGTCACGAATTTGTTACTACAATGGAGCAAAAAGCCGAGGCCGGCGGTGCACTAACTTCCTTACTAAATGACATTTACGGGTTCCTTGCGACGAAGTAGTAAAAGTAGTAAAACACTGGAGTGAACCTCTGTGTTCTCTGTCACCGCCATTCTCGATTGTTGTTCTCGATTGCGCGTAATCCATAGAACTGTTCTGTGCATATTGTTCCCATGGTTGGTCGGACGATCTGCGCCGGAACTGGACAAATGCATTGTGTATTCCCTCTGATACTGACTAAATCCAGAGGGTGGGCTTCTGGATCATCCACCGGATCTTTCCAACGCCGGATCCTATCCTCCGTCTCACGCTCGCTTACCGCCATTACGTCAGCAACTGGGCCATGCAGACTCGGCCGGTGCCTGGCTCTCGGGCCACAGTGACTGGTTCATCCCGCAGGGTCCTCGGACTGCCGCCCGCTGTGGCTTGGGAGCCGATCTCGTACTCGGGCGTGATGTGGGCCTGGTCCAGCAGCAGCGCGACTTCGCGCGGGTTCTTGAGCGCGTCCATGAACACGGGCACGAAGTTGAGATCGGCGCTCGTCGCGATCACGCGGTTGCTGGCCGTGTTGAACACAAAGTCGTACCGGCACACGCCCGAGATGTGCTGGCCCAGCAGCTTGGCCACGAGCGCGTGGTTGTTCTTGATATGTGGAAACAGCATCTCGATGGTCGTCGGCGTGATGTAGCACGAGTACCTTCCCCACCCGGTGACAGTGACATGGCCATTTTGCCACGAGATCGTGTTGCCTTCGATCGGAAACACCTTGAGGTCGACTAGCGAGAGCTGGTATCCGCCGAACGCGGCCGAGTACGCCTTGACCATGTCGAGAAACTGGTCAATGCCTGCGGACCCATCCGGCCCCGACCAGTTGACATTCTCGTCCATGATCGCACGCAAGAAGTCCTCGGTGGATCGCTGCTGCGCCGGTTGGTTGTTGAAGCGGAACTGCGCAAAGTACTCGCGCACAACGCGCTCGTAGGAACCGCCGACTTGGCCGGCGCGCTGCAGGCTCCGATCCAGCAGCAGCTGCCGCGTGAGCTTGAGACTCTCGACCTCTTGATGGAGTCGGTGCACATAGGTCTGCATCGCGTGCAATTGCGTGAGCCGCGCGTCGGGCTTCCGCTTGCGCACGCGCTGAGCCTTGGAGCCCGGTGGCTTGTCATCTTTCGTGATCGGCGCCATGGAGAGAAATTACGCGAGTGGGCTCTTCTTCCCCAGTCGGCGGAAGAGAGAGTACTGTGGTGACGCCAGATTCGCGCTGGACTCTTTCCGGGCTGTTCAGTGAACCCCACACACTGCAGCACACTAAAACTGATCCACTTCAAAATATTTTAGAATGAGGTCTTAACCACTCGTTAATCACATGTAAAGAGGATCTCCCAGTTTTGCTAACCTGAAGTATCTTATATTTTATATGATATCTCTGTGCATGGGTCGATAGTCGCCCTGTCCCGGCAACGTGAACGGAAAAGCACAGTCCCTCTCACTGCAAGGGACAGCACCCTCGCTTCTTCCACGCGTGCAACGAGAACCAGATGATGGGGTTCCCCCTCTAGAAGAACATGGCACTAGAACAGAAACCCCTCGTTTAGGAAAGGGAGCTTAGTATAGATAATTTCAGGAAACAGGATTGCTCCCTATTCCATTTAGCCCGTAAACAGACACAATGGCGTCATGCGTATATCAAGGATTGGAGGAGACAAAGTCTACGAGGGGGTCGGAAAGTGAGGGATGCCCGTGCAGAGTAATCACCAATCGCGCTGGATCGTGGTGATGCCCATTTGTTGTCGCATAATGATACGTCAACTACAGTAGTGCCTACAGATCGCTAAATTATTACGAAGGTGTGTTTTACCACACGACTGTAATCATGATTTACGTTAGCGCGTTGGTTACAACGATATTTTAATATCGTTGTATGGTTCACTCGTTCAAGATCATTGCTGTTTTAACAGCCATGATCTTGAACGAGTGAACCATAGCAAACATGGTATGTACGACTCGAAGACGAAACCCAAGCATGTTTCCGCAAGTGGCCGAGAACGAGACCAAAGACCGCACTCGGCGTTGGCCCGATCTTCGACGCTGCTGTCGTCGTTCTCGGCTGCACTGAGAATATATCTAATCTCGACGGTCACGAGCGTCAAAATCGTTGTCGTCGCCCCCGGATGCGCTGAGAATATTGCTAATCTCCATCTTCCATGGCCGACCTGGGCTGGCGTCTTGATTCACAGAGTCGCTATTGTCCAACTCGGTTTCGACGACACAAAACCACGGTTCCGGCGGCGTGTCGGGCACGAACTCAGAGAGATCTCCGATAAAGTACTCATTCGTGATCAACGCGTCCTTGAGCAGCACTGCCACCATGGCCGAATCGCCCAGCAGTTCAGTGAACGACGACGCCAAGTCGAGACTGATCCAGTACTGGACAACTCGTTTGCGGGACATGTCGAACACGAAGTGGAACTTGCCAATGCCACGGATACGGCGCCCGAGAATCCTGGTAACGATGTCATGGTGCGGTAGTACATGCGGAAACATGACCTCGAGGGTCCGCATCGAGATGTAGAGGTGGTACTGCGCGCGCGAGATCACGAGCACGAGCTCTTGGCCTGCGCGAGAGCCTCGAAATGATGGGACGATGTGTGAATCCAGAAATGACAGCGTCATGGGGCCGAACACTGACACATACCGCGCCCACTGCTTCATCATTTGCGTGAGCCCTGCGAACCGGCCGATC
>JAADXL010000639.1:0-20375 GCA_023337755.1 Pythium aristosporum | reverse complement strand
GGCAGGAGAGAGAATCATCGCCCATCAGCGTCGCCCTCGCTCAGCCAAGAGGCGGATATTGTGCTTTAGTAAAGGCTTCGTGGTTGTGAGTTGGGATCGAAGAGAAGGACGAGTCCATCACAATACACTAAGCAGCCTTCATGCGCCGGCTGGTGCGTTGTGGGGATATTGGGTTCAGCATTCGGGAGCTCCCTACTGTAGCGGAAAACTACTGAACCCGCAATAATAGGGGGAGCAACATGGAGTTCCGGCTAGAGTTGGAGTCCTATTCCGTAAAAAAAGACCTCATATCAGATTTAGTGTGCTTTACATTGTACAGTACTGTACCCCCTTACAACTGAGCCTGAAGTTTAGGAGACTTGAGGAGACATTAATGGGTTGGACAGGCCCTAAACCCATCGTCTCGCCGATGATTACGATGGAAAATGAATCGTAGTTTCGGCCTGCGTGTTGGCTGCCGTAGCCCGGCAGGGTCCGTAGCAAGAGCGGCACAGAGCCAGTGGATTTTTTTTAAACAGTCGTGGACGCAGTAGGTGCTGTATGACGGCGCTGATGAGCTCGAACAGGAATGTCGGGCTGGTCCAAGCGTAAACAGCGTCGTCATCGTGGCCACATACAAATGTGAAGTGTAAATGCAATTTCACACCCATGACTGATGTCTCGGGGGACGAACAGTGTCGCGCAGGAGCTCGAGCTTTACGTAGGCCGATCAACGGAGGAGCAATGGAGGCGTCACTTCTCAATGGATCAGTGCGTTTGCCCATTCTCGAATTCACTGGACGACGAGGAACACGCCCACGCACGGAACAATGGACGGCTACGCAACTGCGACGCCGACGCTCGAGTACACGGACGCCCGAGCGCTGATGCAGCATGGTCCCGAGGCGCTTCACGAACACGTCGCAACCCGCATGGAGGCAGCTCTGGGCAAGTCGCTGCCGCAGATGGAAGTGCGCTTCAAGAACCTCTCGGTCTCAGTCGACGTGGTCGTGGCAACAGACCCTGATGGGGAGAAAGCGGAGCCATTGCCGACGCTCGCAAACGAGGTTCTCAAGGGGTTTAGTCGCTTCTCGGCCAAGAAGAAGACCGTGACCAAGCACATTCTGAAGAACGTCAACGGTGTTTTCAAGCCCGGCACCGTGACGCTGATCCTCGGTCAGCCAGGCTCGGGCAAGTCGTCGCTCATGAAGATTTTGAGCGGTCGCTTCCCCATGTCCAAGAAGGTCTCGTTGGCAGGTGACGTCACGTACAACGGTGCGGCCAGAGAAGACATCATGCGGCGGCTCCCACAGTACGTGAGTTACGTGACCCAGCGCGACCACCACTTTCCGACCCTGAGTGTGAAAGAGACGCTCGAGTTTGCCCACGAGTGCTGTGGTGGCGAACTCTCGGAGCGAGCCATCAGCCACTTCAACAAGGGCACGCCAGAGGAGAACAAGCAGGCCCTGGAGGCCGCGACCGCGCTCTACCAGTTCCTTCCGGAAGTCATCATCCAGCAGCTCGGTCTCGAGAACTGCCAGGACACGATCGTGGGCAACGCCATGCTGCGTGGTGTCTCCGGTGGTGAACGCAAACGTGTGACGACTGGTGAAATGCAGTTTGGCAACAAGTACGTGACGCTCATGGACGAAATTTCGACGGGTCTCGACAGTGCCGCCACCTTTGACATCATCAAGACCCAGCGCAGTATCGCCAAGACGCTCCGCAAGACGGTGGTCATCGCTCTGCTGCAGCCATCGCCCGAAGTGTTTGCGTTGTTTGACGACGTACTGATCCTGAACGACGGCTACGTCATGTATCACGGCCCTCGTGAGCACATCATGCCGTACTTTGAGGACCTCGGGTTCCGGTGCCCGCCCGGCAAGGATGCCGCCGACTTTCTCATGGATCTCGGCACGCACCAGCAGCACCAGTACGAAGTAGCTCGTGTGGGGGGAGCCGCGCACCCTCGCAAGGCCCGTGAGTTCGCCGAGATTTTCGAAGCGTCCGAAGTCCATGAAGCCATGCTCACAGTGCTCCATGGGCCCCACGACCCGGAGCGACTCCGTGACCGAGAGCTCCATTTTGACGACATCCCCGAGTTTCACCAGTCGTTCTTCGAGAGCACCATGACTGTGACTATTCGCCAGACCAAGGTCACGCTTCGCAACACGGCCTTTCTCAAAGGCCGAGGCATCATGGTGCTGCTCATTGGGCTCGTGTACGGTTCCGTATTTTGGAAGTTTGACCCGAAAAATGCCCAGGTCGTCATGGGCGTGCTCTTTTCGACCGTCCTGTTCTTGGCGCTCGGCCAGGCCTCGCAGATCCCGACGTATCTCGCTTCGCGCCAAGTCTTTTACAAGCAGCGCGCCGCCAACTTTTACCGCACGTCGTCGTACGTCGTGGGTTCGGCCGTGAACCAACTGCCGTTGGCGTTCTTGGAGACGATCGTGTTTGGCTCGCTCGTGTACTGGATGTGCGGCTTTGTGTCGTCCATCTCGGCCTACGTCGTCTTCTTGCTCATCTTGATGCTAGGGAACCTTACGTTTGGCGCCTTTTGCTTCGCGCTGTCGGCTGCGTCACCTGATCTCCACGTCGCCAAGCCCTTGTCCATGGTGGCCATCGTCTTTATCATCGTCTACGCCGGCTTTGTCATCAGCAAGGCTCAGCTGCCCGACTTCCTCATCTGGATCTACTGGCTCAACCCGTTCATGTACGCACTGCGCGCACTGGCGATCAATCAGTATGGCAACTCGCACTTTGACGTGGCCGAGTACCATGGTACCAACTACATGAAGAACTTTGGCAAACCCATGGGCGCGTACTCGCTCGCCCTGTTCGATATCCCATCGGACCGCAAGTGGATTTGGATTGCGATCATCTACATGATCGGCGCGTACCTCTTCTTTGTGGTGCTCGCGTGGTTCATTCTCGAGTACAAGCGATTCGAAGCGCCGGAACACATCACTGTAAGCAGCGAGAGCGTGGATGACGTCGAGAAGAGCGGCACGAGCGGTGGCGAGAGCGGACCGTCGTCGACGACCGGATCCGAGTATGGCCTAATGCAAACGCCACGACAGGACAGCACCGCGATCGTTGTGGAAATGACGCCCGCGACGAACGCACGCGCCTTCGTTCCCGTGGTGCTTGCATTCGAGAACCTGCGGTACTCGGTGCCGAACCCGACGAATCCAAAGGAAGATTTGGAGCTGCTCAAGGGCATTTCGGGCTTCGCCAAGCCCGGCACCATCACGGCTCTCATGGGTTCGTCCGGTGCTGGCAAGACGACGCTCATGGATGTGATTGCCGGCCGTAAGACGGGTGGCAAGATCCAGGGCAAGATTTTGCTCAATGGCCACGAGGCCACCGACTTGGCCATCCGCCGCAGCACGGGCTACTGCGAGCAGATGGACGTGCACTCGGAGGCGTCCACGTTCCGCGAGGCGCTCACGTTCAGTGCCTTCTTGCGCCAGAGCGCCGATGTCTCGGACGCGCAGAAGTACGACTCGGTCGAAGAGTGTTTGGATCTGCTGGATATGCGTCCGATCGCCGACCAGATTATCCGCGGCAGCTCAGTGGAGCAGATGAAGCGACTCACGATCGGTGTGGAGCTGGCTGCGCGGCCGAGTGTGTTGTTCCTGGACGAGCCGACCAGTGGTCTGGATGCACGATCGGCCAAGCTCATCATGGATGGCGTCCGCAACGTTGCCAACACGGGCCGCACGATCGTGTGTACGATCCATCAGCCGTCGTGGGAAGTGTTTTCGGTCTTTGACAGCCTGCTGCTGCTCAAGCGTGGCGGTGAGACGGTCTACTTTGGTGAACTGGGAGCGAACGCGTCCGAGATGGTGCAGTATTTCGAGAGCATTGAGGGCGTCGCGCCTCTCGTCGAGGGACACAACCCGGCGTCCTGGATGCTGGAGGCGATTGGCGCGGGCGTGGGCAACGCTGCCGGCCAGGTGACGGACTTCGTGTCGATTTTCAACGCCAGTGAAAAGAAGTCGGCGCTGCTCGCGACGCTACAGGAAGATGGCGTCACGCGCCCCGCGTCCGGAGTCTCGGCCATGGAGTTTACGTCCAAGCGCGCGGCCTCGAACGCGACTCAGTTTCGGTTCCTCATGGGCCGCTTCATGGACATGTACTGGCGCACGCCATCGTACAACCTGACGCGCATCTACGTCAACATCTTCTTGGGGATCTTCTTCGGTCTGTCGTTCTCGAGCACCCACTATACGACCTACCAGGGCGTGAACGCCGGCGTCGGCATGATCTTTATCACGGCGCTGTTCGCTGGCGTCGTCTCGTTCAACGGTGTGCTTCCCATCTCGTCCGAGGAGCGCGCGTCATTCTACCGCGAGCGCGCGTGCCAGACGTACAACGCCCTGTGGTACTTTATCGCGAGCACGCTGGCCGAGATCCCGTACGTGTTTGGGAGCTCGTTCCTCTTCACGGCGATTCTCTTCCCCATGGTCAGCTTCACGGGCGTGCAGGCCTTCTTCCTCTACTGGCTCAACACGGCGCTGGTCGTGCTGCTCATGACGTACACCGGCCAGCTCCTCGCGTACGCGCTCCCGAGCGTCGAAGTCGCGGCCATCATCGGCGTGCTCTTCAACACGCTCACGTTCCTCTTCATGGGTTTCAACCCGCCGGCCGCGGCCATCCCCAAGGCCTACAAGTGGCTCTACCAGATCATCCCCCACCGGTACACGCTCGAGAGTCTCTCGACCATTGTGTTTGGCAACTGCCGCCACGGCCACCCCGGCGACGTCGCGTGCCAGCCGCTGCAGCACCTCCCGCCCACCGTCCAAGCCGGCATCTCGGTCGAGAAGTTCGTCGGCGAGGTCTTCCTCATGCACTACTCGCACTTGGGCCGCAACTTTGCCATCCTCCTGGGCGCCATCGTCGTCATCCGCGTGCTCGCGCTCGCCTCGCTTCGTTTCCTCAACCACCAGAAGAGGTAAACCCCGCCGAAGCACCCGAGTCGACTCTACCCACTCACTGCTACAGCAAGACGTAGTAATAGATACAGAGTGCATAAGGCTCCCACCTCCCTCTCTCCACTTACCTCCATACATACACACCACATTCTCTTTCACTTCATTTTGAACATAGATCAGGTTTTAGGATGTAAATCGGATGAGCAGCTCCATGCATGTCTCTCTCGTCTCTCACTGAGCGAGCGGCGTGACGCGTGCGCGCAGGGGCCCTTTGAGTGCAAAGCTCACGGCCATTTCGTACGTGTAGTCCATCGGGTCCTTCTCGAGTTGAAACTCAAACTTGCTGAGCAGGTACGCGAGCGTGGTCTTGAGCTCCACAAGTGCAAACCGCATGCCGATGCAGATGCGTGGGCCGGCGTGGAAGGCCGCAAACTTGAATGACGACACTGTACGCAGTTTCCCCGTCTCACTGTCGATCCATCGCTCGGGTTTGAACTCGGCGGCGTCGGGCCCCCACACGCTGGGCATACGCGCGAGTGCGTACGAAGGAATGTATACCCGCGTGCCCTGCTTCATGAACGTGCCGTCGCAGAGCGTGACGTCTCGGTTCGCCTCCTTGGCATTGAGAGGTACGGGCGGACAGAGCCGCAGCGTCTCACGGACCACGGCCTCGACATAGACGAGCTTGGACTCGACCGTGTCCATGGACGGTACAAAGCTCTTGTCCGTAAAGAGTTGTGGCAGCTCCGATCGAAGATGCTCGCGGAGTGTGGCCAGCACACGCGGCGCGCGTGCGAGCAGGATGATGCACCACGTGAGCGTCGTGCCGGTCGAGTCTTTGCCGGCGGCCAGCATCGTGAAGCCCACGTCCCGCAGGAACTTCTGCTGGCTCGTCGCGTCCTCGACGGCGTGCTGAAAGTCGTCCATGTTGTCCATGATGAGCGACACGACGTTGTGGCGCGCCCGCGTCGTGGGCTGCTCGAGCGTGCGCTGGATGATGGAGTAGACCTTGCGGTCGATGACGGCGATGGCGTCGCGGAGCTGGCGCTCTGCGCCGACCTGGAGCGTGCGCTTGAGCTGCCAGAGCCAGTCGGGCTGGTGGAACCGCATCTCCATGAGCACGACCATGTCGGTCATGGCCTGGAAGAAGGCATCCATGGTCTCATCGCCAGAGGCCACGCGGTCGAGCGACTTGGGGTCAAGGCCAAAGGCGATCTCCGTGAACGAGTCGAACGCGTACCGCTGAAAGGCATCGCCCAATGGGAAGAAGTAGGAAGAAGTTGAGGCCGAGGCGACGCCGTCGAGCAGTGCACCAAAGTGGCGGGCATGGCGTTCGATCGCGTCGGTGATCGTGTCGCGGAACTGGCGCATCGTAAACAAGTGGACCAGCGCCTTGCGCTGCAGCTTCCACTGGTCGCCGTCGACGGCCGAGATGCTGTTGCCCACGACGTCGCGGAAGATCGTGTTCATGCGCGGGCCCTTGTCAAAGACCTCGAACTGGGTCTTGAGCACGTCTTCAAAGCACGCGACCGAACTCACGACAACGAGCGGCGGAGCGCCGAGCGCCTGGAGCCGCCAGGTCTTGCCGCCTTGAAGCAGGCACTGCTCGAGGATCCAGTCGTGGAGACGGTGCAGCTGCAGGCTCATGAGATCGAGCGTATTGCCCACGATCGGGAGCGTGGACGGAGGGCACGGCAGCGGCGCGAGCGCTCGCTGGCGCGCGTCCGGTGCGAGCAGAAGGAAGCAGAGCAGCGCCGCGCCGCCCGCAGCAAGCGTGAACGCTGTGGGCGCGAGCGACAGCGACATGTCACTCCACGTCGTCAGCATGGTGCTAGAGGGGGGAGTGGTTCGTTTTCTTCTTCGCGGATCTCTCGAGATGAGCTAGAAGAATTGAATGTACTGTAGGGGCATCCAGGGTTCAAAGAGAACACTTGTACCCCCTCGATCAATAGAAAAAAGCGCTTTTTACAGAGCTGAGTTGCGATCAGCCAATCAAAGAAGGTAACGTTTAATTTTCACCAATCAAATCGCATATTGATACCCAATCAAATCAGAGAACAGGAGAGCTGCCTGTCTAGGCCGCGCGACCACTCGCAAAGCCAGCCGGCAAGAACAACCCTGCGTTTGTCAAGGCATTTTAGAGCTCCGTACTGTCGCCTAAGCTTTCTTACTGGCCTAGAAGTCGAACAAAGTGTTGGGCTTGCCAATGTGCAGAGTGCGGAGCCAAGGTGGCGCTCGAGCTCTGCGTGTTGTACTCGTGTGGGTTGGCTGGTGGACTTGGGTGCTGGCCCGGGTGTCCATGACGACATTGGCCGCCGTGCCATGCACTAATAAACACGGCAATAATTAGAGTCTTGTATCGATGTGATTACATCAACGTACACGTACGGTGTTGGTCCGTATGCGAAGTCCACAACATGGCCATGTACGAATCGGATACTTGTCACAAAATGCATGATGCCTGGAGTAGTACCGTATGAAATTCAGTGGCTGTTGTTTACTAGGATGACGTGGCTTGGATTGCGCTGTGCGAGCAGCCCACTCGGACGACCTGAGCTTCTCGTGACGATTAAGATGGCTACAAAGAGTCGACTTGGTTGAGTCTCCCCCCACCTGATTCGTCCATGCTGGCGTTCATTTCATTGGAGCAGCGCAACTCATTTCTGAGAAAGAAACCCGTTTCTTACCTATCCAACGCTAACATTTCTAAATGACGGTGAGACCAATCTGACCCGGAGATGGACGTGATACAACCGGTGCTGTTTAGTCAGGTTGGTCCGCTTGCGCCAACTCGGCGCCGTTTCACACTCAATGGAGACCAATCGCGGTTGTTTCACATGTCTCCCTGAGCTCTGTGGGTTCGTCTGCTTCGAACAGCACAGGCTTCAGGGATCAGTCCCTGGCATAACCGTCCTACCAGAATGACGGTCGCCCGCCAGGCTCGGAGAGATCACACATCAGACGTATCTCCAGTGAGAGATCCTTTTGAAAGTCAGCGAATCGGGGAGAAGCCAGCCGAGTACCACGTCGTCAAATGGACAACGCACGCGATCTCTCATTCTCCAACTTACTCGAGTCCCCCCACACCAACAGCCTTTCTCCTTCCAACATGGCGTCGTCAAAAGTCGCCGTCGATCTGGATAAGCTGCTGCTTGACGGATCCGAAACGCTCCACGAATACGTCTCGTCCAGCATGGAGGCGGCCATGGGTCGGGCGCTGCCGCAGATGCAGGTGCGCGTTAAGAACCTCTCGCTGTCGGCCCAGGTGCCCGTCGCCACGAGCGGCGACTCGCACGAACTCCCAACAATCTACAACGCAGTCAAGCACAGTGTGCTCGGGCTGCTGCCGGGCCAGTCGGCTGTCGCGACCAAACACATCCTCCGCAAAGTCAACGCCGTCTTCCAGCCAGGCACGATGACACTCATGCTGGGGCAGCCCGGCTCGGGCAAGTCGGCGCTGCTCAAGACACTCGGCGGCCGTTTTCCCATGGACAAGAACCTCTCGGTAGACGGTGAGATCTCGTACAACGGCATGACAGCGAAAGAGCTGGGCAAGCGCCTCCCACAGTTTGCGAGCTACGTGAACCAGCGAGACTGCCACATTCCGACGCTCACAGTCAAGGAGACGCTCGAGTTCGCCCACGAATGCTGCGGCGCCGAGTTGACGATGCGGGACGAGCAGCATTTCGTCCACGGCACCGAGCAAGAGAACAAGATGGCCTGTGACGCGGCGCGCATCATGTACGAGCGCTACCCCGAGATCGTGATCCAGCAGCTAGGGCTCGAGCACTGCCAAGACACGGTCATCGGCAACGCGATGCTGCGCGGCGTCTCTGGAGGCGAACGCAAGCGTGTGACGACGGGCGAAATGGAATTCGGCAACAAATTTGTCGTGCTCCTGGACGAGATCTCGACGGGACTCGACAGTGCCGCGACCTACGACATCGTCAAGACCCAGCGCAGCCTCGCGCAAAAATTCCACAAGACTATCGTCACCGCGCTCTTGCAGCCGTCGCCCGAAGTGTTTGGGCTCTTTGACGACGTGCTGATCTTGAATGATGGCTATGTCATGTACCACGGCCCGCGGGACCAGGTCGTGCAGTACTTCGAATCGCTCGGCTTTGTGTGTCCACCGGAACGCGACGTGGCCGACTACCTGATGGATCTCGGCACGAGCCAGCAGTCGCGGTACGAGGTCGCGAACGCAACCAACGCAACTGTACCGCGTTCTCCCGCGGAGTTTGCGAGAATCTTCGAGGCCTCGGCGATTCACGACAAGATGGCGGCCGAAGTCGACGCGCCACTTGACCCCATCCTGCTCCAAGCGGTTGAAACGCACTTTGCCGACGTACCGGAGTTCCACCAGTCGTTCTGGGCGAGCGTCGCGACACTTTTCAGGCACCAGGTCACGGTAATTCTTCGTGACGACGCTGTCATCAAGGGCCGCGCCGCCATGATCGCAATCGTCGGCTTGCTGTACTCTACGCTCTTCTATCAGATTGACACCGTCAAGATCCAGGTCGCTCTCGGCACCGTGTATTCCGCGATCCTCTTCCTCGCGCTCGGCCAGTCGTCTCAGGTCGCGACGCACGTGGCCGCGCGACAAGTCTTTTACAAGCAGCGCGCCGCCAATTTCTACCGCACGTCGGCCTACGTCTTGGCTACGTCGCTCGCGCAGATCCCGCTGGCGCTGATCGAGACGATCGTCTTCGGCACGCTCGTCTACTGGATGATTGGCTTCACGTCGGACTTTGGCGCGTTTGTGATCTACGAGGTGCTGCTGTTTGCGGCGAACCTGGCGTTCATCGCGTGGTTCTTTTTCCTCTCCGCCGTGTCGCCCAACCTCCACGTCGCCGAGCCCTTGACAATGCTCTCGGTCTTGTTCTACATTCTCTTTGCCGGCTTCCTCATCGCCAAAGACAGCATCCCCGACTACTTTCTCTGGGCGTACTGGTTCAACCCGATCTCCTGGTGTTTCCGCTCGCTTAGTATCAACCAGTACCGATCCAAGGAATTCGACGTCTGCGTGAAGAACGGCATCGACTACTGCGCAAACTTTGGTGGCAAGACAGCGGGCGAGTACTTGCTCTCAGTGTACCAGATCGAGTCCGCGAAGGAGTGGCTCTGGTACGGCATGGCGTTCATGCTGCTCTCGTACGTCGTCTTCATGGTCATCACAGGGGTCGTCCTCGAGTACAAGAGATACGAGGGTCCCGAACATGTGTCCGCAAGTCTTGCGGACGATGAAGCACCAGCGGCTCTTGAAACCTCAACCTTGACCGAGAATGACCAATACGGGCTCGTACAGACGCCTCGTGAGCACACGGTTGACATCGCAACAGGCGTCCACGAGCGCCGTGTCACGCCAATTACGCTCGCGTTCACGGATCTGCGATACTCGGTACCGAACCCGACGAATCCAAAGGAAGATTTGGAGCTGCTCAAGGGCATCTCTGGGTACGCCAAGCCCGGTTCCATCACGGCTCTCATGGGTTCGTCCGGTGCCGGCAAGACGACGCTCATGGATGTCATTGCGGGTCGTAAGACAGGTGGCAAGATCCAGGGCAAGATCCTGCTGAATGGATACGAGGCCACCGACTTGGCCATCCGCCGCAGCACGGGCTACTGCGAGCAGATGGATTTTCATTCGGACGCAGCGACGTTCCGTGAGGCGCTCACGTTCAGTGCCTTCTTGCGCCAGAGCGCTGACATCTCCGACGCGCAGAAGTACGACTCGGTCGAAGAGTGTTTGGATCTGCTGGACTTGCGTCCGATCGCCGACCAGATCATCCGCGGTAGTTCAGTGGAGCAGATGAAGCGACTCACGATCGGTGTGGAGCTGGCGGCCCAGCCCAGTGTGTTGTTCTTGGACGAGCCAACCAGTGGGCTTGACGCACGATCGGCCAAGCTCATCATGGACGGCGTCCGCAAGGTCGCCGACAGCGGACGTACGGTTGTGTGTACGATCCATCAGCCGTCGTGGGAAGTGTTCTCGGTCTTCGACAGCTTGCTGCTACTCAAGCGTGGTGGCGAGACTGTGTACTTTGGGGAGCTAGGCACGAACGCGAGCGAGCTGGTCCAGTATTTCCAGTCAATCGATGGTGTCGCGCCTCTGCCCAAGGGATACAATCCGGCGACATGGATGCTGGAGGTCATTGGTGCCGGCGTCGGGAACACAGCTGCGCAGGACTCCGACTTTGTCTCCCTTTTCAACAGTAGCGAGAAGAAAGCCGTGCTGAACGATGTGCTCTCGCAGGAAGGCGTCTCACGCCCTGCCGCGGGTGTCGCCACACTCGAATTCGACAACAAGCGTGCTGCATCTGAGACCACGCAGGCCAAGTTCTTGCTCAAACGCTTTCTGACCATGTACTGGCGAACGACCGCGTACAACCTCACACGCATGTTTGTGTTCGTGTTACTGGCGGTGGTCTTTGCACTCTCGTTCCTCAGCCTCAAGTATGCGACGTACCAGGGCATCAACGCCGGCATCGGTATGGTATTCGTGACCACGGTCTTTGTCGGTGTCGTGTCGTTCGAAAGCGTACTGCCGATAGCTTCGGACGAGCGTGCGGCGTACTATCGCGAGCGCGCGTGCCAAACGTATAACTCGTTGTGGTACTTTGTGGGCTCAACGCTCGCCGAGATTCCGTACGTCTTTGTGAGCTGCCTTGTCTTCTGCGGCATCTTCTACCCGATCGTCGGCTTCACGGGCGCTTGGCGCTTCGTGCTCTACTGGGTGCACACGTCGCTCCACGTGCTGCTGCAAACGTACATTGGCCAATTCTTCGTGTATGCCCTCCCCAATATTGAGGTCGCGATGATCGTCGGTGTCATGATGAACGCAATCTTCTTCATGCTCATGGGTTACAACCCGCCGGCCGAGTCGATCCCTTCGGGGTATAAGTGGCTCTACCACTGCATTCCGCCAAAGTACTCGTTCGCGATCCTCACGTCGCTGGTCTTCGGTGAGTGCTCGGACGGGGACGAGTTTGGATGCAAGACGCTCGTTGGCGATCTGCCGCCCGCGGTGCCGGCGGGGACTACGATCAAGCAGTACGTCGAGACCGTGTTCCAGATCAAGCGCGACGAGCTGTGGACCAACTTTGCCGTCGTCATCGGCTTCATTGTCGGCTTCCGCGTGCTCGCGCTGCTCGCGCTCCGCTTCATCAACCACCAGAAGAGATAAAAAGGCGCTTGACCCGGCCACTTCATCTTTATGCTTCCTGCTACATAACAATTCATGATCCATTAGTTTTCCGTCTGCCTTCTGTCTCTGGTCATGCGGGGAGCAACTGCCAACCTTCATGACGTGGATTTACCCATCGTCTGAAGGACACTGTTAGCAGAGGGTTCTTTGTCCGTTGAGCTGCTCTTTCCATTCTGTAACAAAGCAGGGCGGACGCCCTAGACTGGAGCTCGTGACGGCGCGTCGTTCGATCCGATCAAATGGGAGATCATGGTCGGCTGCACCGTCCGCATTATTAGCCACCAGAAGCCCAGGCCGTGGAACGAAGTCACGTCTTGGCTTGCCAATGTACTGCTAACCGTTCAGTTACGCTGAGTTTCCATCCGTCATAGCGCACAGTCTGCTTATCCACACACTTACGTTAGGTGTCTTCGTCGTCCATGGAGAAGGACAGCAGCTTCTTGTTGCTCAGCACCGCCTTGCCATCGCTCGCACGCTTGCGCTTGGCCGTTTTCTTCTTCTGCGCAACGTTGTTCGCGCCGCCAACGGCAGCGACGCGCTGCTTCTCCGACGACTTTTTCTTCTTGTCTTCATCGTTTCCCCCGGATGCTGCATCGTCGCCACCAGCGTCCTTTTCGCCCGCCTTCTCCTCCTTCTTCTTTAGATATTCCTCTATCGCAGCCTTCTGGACGTCATCTAATTCGTCGGCATCAGCGCCGTCCTCTTCCCCGGGAGGCTGCGGGGCCGGTTCAAACTTGGTCGAGATGCCTGGCTCTTGCGGCCCCTCGTGGTACTTTTGAAGGAACTTGGGGATCACCCGGTTGAACTGCGGCCCGCCTCCATTCCCTTTCTTTCCTCCGCCTCCTCCGCCGCCTCCCTTGCCGCCCGCGAGTCCGCGGAAGCTGCCGTCGGCGCGCCACATATCGTCCTCCATGGTTTCCTTTTTTTTCTCCCCTTTCGTTTCCCCCAAGCCCAAACGATAATCATTCCCGACACGCTGTCGATATTATTCTAATACCGACAGTCATACTAATACCGAGAAAATGAGGTTCTGAGGTTTTATCTCGTCCGTTTACGCCCTGGTTTCTTTTCAGAAGGGGAAACACGACGGACACGTAGATAGCGAGTATGAGCGAGGCGACGGCGAAGGCGCCGGCCGTGGACAAGAAGGATGCGGCCGCAGACGAGGCCAAGGAGGACCCGGTGATCACGCCCGGCGGCAGCGTGAGCGTGCCCCAGATCGCGCCGCTCGCCAAGTACAAGCTCGTGTTCCTGGGCGACCAGGGCGTCGGCAAGACGTCCATCATCACGCGCTTCATGTACGACACGTTCGACAACGCGTACCAGGCCACGATCGGCATCGACTTCCTGTCCAAGACCATGTACATGGAGGACCGCACGGTGCGGCTGCAGCTCTGGGACACGGCCGGCCAGGAACGGTTCCGCAGTCTCATTCCGAGCTACATTCGCGACTCGTCGGTCGCTGTTGTGGCCTACGACATCACCAGTACGTGGCCATCGATTCTTCCATGACTTGGAGAAGCACGCTACTGACTGTGTGGATATTGATAGATCGCGCATCGTTCTTGAACACGTCGAAATGGATCGAGGACGTGCGTGCCGAGCGCGGCCAGGACGTCGTGATCATGCTCGTGGGCAACAAGACGGATATCTCGGACCGCCGGCAGGTGTCGATTGAAGAAGGCGCCGACAAGGCCAAGGAAGAGAACGTCATGTTCATTGAGACGAGTGCCAAAGCCGGCTACAATATCAAGGCGCTCTTTCGGAAACTCGCGACCGTGCTGCCGGGCATGGAAAACACGGCCATCAGCGGTGACTCGAACTGTACGTCTGCACTACATTACTCGAGTGGTTGTTGGCTAGAAACTGACGAGATTATGTGTGTGACTGGCAGTGATTGATATCAAGCTGACGGCGGCACCGGCTCAGAAGGAATCCTCGGCCGACTCGTGCAATTGCTAGGAACACAACAAGGGAGCGGAGACGATCGTGTGGAGTCTCAAGTGTTATTTTTTGACAGAGACACGGAGGCGAGAAACAAGAGCATGAACCCGCCACAGGGAGAGGTGTGGCTGTATTACGTGGAGGTCTGCTAGGACAGGAATTTTTAGAAGAGGGCAACGAGAAGCGTGTTAGTCTAACCGCTTCCGAGGTGGTCAGATCGCATCTGTAAAGAGGACTAATGCACCTTATGTAGATACATTCCAAGCTCACTTGCGCCGTCCGGTGCTCGAGCTCGCGGCCTCCTTCTCGCGCTCGAGTTCTTTCTTCTTGGAGATGGTCTCCCAGTCCACAGCGACCTGCTTGGCGTACTGAAGGAACTTTTTCTCAGTCTCTTGGATCTTGTTGGCCGCCAGGAAGCGTTCGCGGTACGCAAGTACAGTGTCCACGTGGGTGCCCGCGTCGGTCGTGTGCTTGATCGCGAGGTCCAGCGCTCGCTCCCAACGAAACAAGCGGATGTTGAACTTGATGGCGCGGTAGATGAGCGGCTTGGGGTGGGCCTGCAGCAAGATTGCCTCGGCTTCGTCGATATTCCCCGAGTACAAGGCGAGCTCGGCGTTGCGACGTTCGTCCGACGGAATATTCTTCACGTACAGCACAAAGTAGAGCTTGTCGACGCAGTCGATCGCAGCCAGCGCGATCTCGGCCGTCTCGAGATGGCGGCGACGCAGCGCCATGCCGGCCAGACACGTCCACAGCGACTTGCTCTTGACAAAACGACACAATCGTACCGCCTTGTCCCAGTCCGAGCTTGTCGTGAACTCGTAGAGCATGGTTGGGTACGGCGAGATGCTCGCACCGAGCACCGTTCCATCAGCCCGACGCACGGTCACGTTTGAGCCAATGAACGAAGTGATGGACGACATCTTGAGGAAATTCACAGCGTCACGCGACTCGATCACGTCGGGTAGCAGCGTCTTGTCGACGTAGACCATGCTCGGGTACGTCCACGTGATCAGCTTGGAGTCGGCAATCGCGAGCAGATTCTCGGACGCATCGTTCCACGCGGCCGTGTCGACTTGGGCCTGCAGCTTGTAGCTGCCCTTATGCGAAAGCCGGGCAATGTACAGGTCGCGGTTGCGGTCGATGAAGAAAAGCTTGCGGTCCTCGACGGGACCCGCGTGACTCAGTGCCAGCTCGTTGATCTCAAGCGAGTGCGTGAGCGCGACGGGCAGCTGCTTGCCCGTGTTGATGTCAAACGACCGAATGGTCTTGCGGTCCGAGTGGTCCAAGATTGACAGCGTATCGTTGCTCAGTGCAATAGTCATGCGGTTCAAAAACTCGACGTGCATGCCGGGAAACTTTGGCGCACTAATCGTCTTGCCCTCGTACGAGTAGACCTGGATGCCGTTGAAGTTGTCGACGGTAATGAAGTGGCACTCGCTCTGGATAATGAGGTTCACGGTCGCGCGCAAGTCAAAGATGTGGGGCGTGTTCCAGTTCTGCGAGTTGTAGATGAAGCACTGCGTCGCCGTGCACACGAGCAGAAAGCCATAGCCAAACGACATTTCGATCACGCGGTCACGTACAAAGTCGATTTCCTCGAGGGTTTCGTTCATGACGTCGTGGACGTGGATCTTGCGCGGGTCCACAAGCTTGATTTCGATCTTGTTCCACGTGAGCACGCGGTCCACGACCTGCGCAAACACTGTGGCGCCATTCCCTCCAGCGGCGACGAGTTGCGTCGAGTCAGACGCCCACGCAATGTCCATGAGCGAACCGCACGTCGGGCGTTCGCGGCAGAACGACCACCCAGTCTTGTCGCACAGCCGCAGCATGTTGTACGAGCCGACTGCAAATGTCTCGCCATTGGGACACCACGCGATCGACGTCACGACGTGCTCAACCGCGGGGCTCTGGTAGAGCTGCCGCCCAAACGCGTCCCAGACGCGGTACACGCGGTCTTCCCCACCGGAAATGATGCGGTTATTGATCGGATTCCAGTCGATACACAAGATGGAGCCGTCGTGCGCCTTCCACTGGATGTCCTTCCGGCCGATCTGGACCGTCTTGATGACCAGATTGCCGCCGTTCGTGAACAGAAGCTGGTCGTTGTCGGGCCCCCAGCACACGGCGTACACGGATCTCCCCGTGGACGCGAGCGTCGACCGCAGATTGCCGCTGCGAGACCAGATCTTGATCATACCGTCTTCGCCGCACGTCACGAGCGCCGTGCCGTCGTAATTCCACTTGAGCGAGATGATCGCACCGGCCTCGGACGCCTGCACTTTCTTTTCTTCGCGTCCGGTCTTGGAGAGCAGTCGAAATGTGCCGTCCGTGCACGAGACTGCGAAGGTATCGGCGGCCTGCTTGCCCACGGACGGCACCCAGTCGACTGATGTGACAAAGGCGTCCATGGTCGCGACCTTGCCACTCACTTCGCCGTCCATGCGCCACCGTACAATCGTATTGTCGTCGCTGCACGTGATCGCATCGTTCTCGGGCGTCCAGCAGCACGCCGTGACGATCTCGGCGTGGTGGTTTACGGGCAATTGCGTGTGCTGGAAGCGCATGCTGGAGGAGGAGGTGCGCTGCTCGACTCTGCCTTGGAGTGGGAGGTTCGTGAGGAGCTCTGCTGAGTGAGGGATGAAGGAGATCCGATCCGAGGAGAGTGGACGCCGTTTCGTGGTCGCCCATGAGTGCACCAATCAGACGCAAGTACGAGTGTACCCCCCAACATTTATTTGTCTCCGCATCCAAAAGCCCCCACCTAAAGAATGCATACCCTGTGTGACAAAGTGTTGCGTACGAAGGTGAAGAGGTGGTCTGCCTGCGGATGGATTTCCTTTTCAGGTGCCCGAGCGAGAAGGGTGACCAACGCATTCTTGGTAGCAGTTTCACTCACAGGGACATCCCTGGCGCCACGCTCAACTGTTGGCGGACTTCATGCATGTGCTTGGCCATGTCTCTCATCACAAAATCGCTGTGTGAGCGAAGTTGATGAGACCACTTTCCGTAGTACCTCTTCAGGATGGGCAAGGCGTCGAAATGGGCCGCCTCGCCGTGTGTCACGACCAGTACCACGGGGCTCACGCAATTTGCCAAGTAGACCTGGAAGATCTGCTCGGCTATTTCCTGATAGAGCGTGTCGACCGCGCCCACGAAGTTATCTGGAGCTGTCGTGTATCGCTAGACGAACGTCGCACCGCTTTCGAGCACGTCGATTACGTAGATCGGCTGCCCTACATGCCTGCGCGTATCTTCGTCGCTCAAGTGGTCAAAAGACAGCGTTTGCCTCGTGGGCTCGCCCTGAAGCACGTACACTAGCTTGAGCCTGGTGTCGCTGCTCCTATACATTTGTCCGCGCTGCTTGGACGGCCACAAGAAACGGGTCGCGATGAGTCTCGCTACGTTTTGCAGAGGAAGCGTTGGTGCCTTCTCGCTCTTGCTGTGCGACGCGACGTTTGCCATTTTGTTCCCATATGATACGCCAATTGACGTCGACTACGGCACACTCATTGTTCATCGGTGGCGAACGCACGACGGAGACGTCGTGGAGAGTGCCTGTGCTCGCGGCAAACCACTCGAGGTCGCCCCATACGCAGAGGTCGCGCCGCTTGGAGTCTTCCAGAACGCCCCCTACACCACCAATATTCACGAGGAGAAATACGGCCGAGCGTACCAATTCGGGGCGCTGATTGTTGTGCCACAGCGGTTCAAGCTTCAGTTGCTGTTTGTATTCGACCCGACGCGAGCGCTGGAACAGTGGCGACGCCTTGTCGTGCGGGACGCCTCGCTCGCAATCGACGCAGCGAAAGCCATTGCCGCCGCGCCACAGAACTGGTCGCTTGCCTCACCAGAGGGCGATGCCATACTGGCCGCCGTCACGCAGCTTGGCAGTCTAGTTGCCCTCCATAGTATCTTGTCGAGCTGCAAGACGATTGCGTTTCAGCCAAAGCTGCGCCACGTGGTCGCGCCGTTTGACTGGCCGGCCGTCGTCACCATCGTCACGGTCGCTTGCAACGCGTGCGCCATTGAGAGCCGCATGAACCTCGTGGCATCAGTACTGGACGGTGTCACTGCTGCCGGCCGCATCTCGTTGCTTCTCGGCAGCGTCAATCTAAAGCCACGCAACTCGTCTCACGCTCCGCCATCTCCCAATGCGCTTGCGCGCGTGCTGGCGGCACTCGCGCACTGCATGTCGGTCGATCGTCTGCGCATGCTTGTGCATACCACTGATGCCAAGGATCTAGTCTACGTCGTCGCACCGGCGCTGCAACGTTTCCTGCAGCGTCTGGCCCCCGTCGTTCGTCAGAGTGACGTCGCTGTCCTCGCACAAGACACGCTCGCCCAGCTCAAGGTGTGTGTGGCGAAAGAATTCCACGCCGTCTTCGTACGCGCGAGGATCGCGTGTCCGAATTCGTACTCGTGGGAGATCTCGCCGTGTACGGGGTGCGCCGTGTGCGAGAAGTTCGCGCGCTTTGTGGCCTCAGCGGCAACCTCGGCCACGTTTCGCGCGTACAAACTGCAGCACATCGACGAGTGCCTGCGCCGGTCGCGGTTGGCAGACTGCATCACGATCGCACGACCGCCGAATACGATCGACGGCCGCGTGGTGGTCACCAAGACGCCCACACGCGCGCTCTACACGTGCGGCGACCACCAAGCGCGCATGTTGAACTCGCTTCTCATGGGGTTACCATCGTGAAGAAGGGTTACGGTATCGTGCTTGGTTACATTTGGAAAAAAATACCGTAATGCGTTGAGGTTACGGTAACCGGTTTGGTTACATCTTGGAAAGTGTAGCCTTGCAACGTAACCACAGTCGTCATCTCACCGCCGTTGGCATCAGGGGCGGCACCCTCTCCCTCTCTCTCTCTACGCGCGCTGCCGGTCGCCATGAGCCACGTGCTGGACCCGTCCAAGCTCCGCGGGCTGCTGCCCACGCTGCGCCAGAACCTCGCGGCGCTCGCGGCCGCCAAGCCAGTGAACCGCTTCCCGGAACCCGTACGAACCCGCGTTTGAACTCACGTCGCCGTTCGTGATCTTACCCCATTGCCAATGACTCTTGCAGGGCGCAGCGGTCGCGGCCGTGTTTCGCTGGAAAGAGGAGCGCGAGCGCCGCACGCTCGAGCTGCTCTTCATTCGCCGTAGCATTAATGAGCGTGACACGTGGAGCGGACAGGTCGCGTTCCCGGGCGGTCGCCGACAGAAAAAGACGGCCAGCCCCGCGGCCGCGATCGCAGAGGCCGGTGCCGCCGGTGGTGCGTTGAGTGATCAATGGGAGACTTCGCTCGAGACGGCAACGCGCGAGACCATGGAGGAGATTGGCCTCGATCTGAACCAGCCGTACGTGTGAAGTTCCCAATTATTGGCTACCCCAATGTATTGGGCGCTGATGTGGCTGTGTGATACAAGGCATGTCCATTGGATCGGCCGCTTGCCGACACTACAGACCCACATCCGCACGTTCTTTGTCGGCACGGAAGGTACAGCAGATCGCCTGGGTTTGATGGAATCCATTGCGGGGGCTGATGTTCTCTTCCCCATTTTATGTAGTCTTCTTCCTTGACGAGACGGCCGCGGAGGACACGTTCGTGCCCGTGATCCAGGACAAGGAAGTCGCCGACGTGTTTTGGGTCGATGTCCAGGAGCTTTTTAACCCCGTGCGGTACCAGCCGTTCGTGTGGCCCATGGACGACTTGGTGCCCATGATGCGGCACCACCCTCTCTTGAAGACGGCGGTCCAGAAAGTGCTTGGCGATATGCGGTTTGGCTCCATCTACCTGCCGCGCCCCAATCACCCACCACCTGACGATGACTCAGCGCCGCGCGAACGCTTCGACTTTATTCTCTGGGGGCTCACGATGCGCATGGTCTCGGATCTCTTTACCATTGGCAACATTCCGCTGCCAATGGACATTGACGTGCAACCGCATTTCCAGTCGCGCCGGCTCGGTGATGTCGTGGTGTTTACCCTCCGCTATCCACAAGCGGCTCTCAAGCGTGCGATGGGTGTTGCCGCTGCGTGTACGGCACTGGGGTTTGTCGCCAGTCGGTTATAATGCGAGCCCACAGTATCCAGGAAGTGAGATATAAAGGAGACCTTCAATGGCACTGTGCACATGTCACAGAAACGGGGTAAAAGGGCTCTTCACCCAGCATTTGATGTGCCTGGCGTTCTTCTCTCGAGTAAGAGGATCGCGAGATGGCCGCCTCGACGCCAGAGGCGCCGCCGTCCGTGGTCGCGGGTCCAGCGAGTGCCGCCGCCGCGAGCAAAGATGAGCGTCCGACAGATCCGGATCGTGACG